>BQNB010032907.1:0-52788 GCA_026074375.1 Tanacetum coccineum
TGTATCGAGATTGTAAGGTTCTTGTTAAAAAAATTGAAAGTCGGGTCAATGATTGGAGAAATAAATTCCTTTCACTTGCAGGTTGACTTCAACTTGTGAGATCGGTTTTATCTTCCATGCCTATTTATTAGGCCTCGGTTTTTATTCTTCCTGCTTGAATTATTTATGAATTAGAGCAGCTTATGAGGGGCTTTTTATGATGCCAAGGGAAGATGAAGAAGGGCAAGGCTAAAGTGGCTTGGGCTGCTATTTGTTTGCCTCAACGTGAAGGTGGATTAGGGATTCGTAGAATTGAGGATTTTAATATTGCTCTTATAGCCACACATATATAGTGCATTCCGATTAATAAAGAGTCGTTATGGGTTCAATGGATTCATTCATATAAGCTAAAGGGCAGGAGCTTTTAGGATGTGCCTTGTTTGGGTGACGTGAGTTGAGGATGGCGTAAGCTTCTTCAGATTAGACCTCATGTTCACCCTTTCATTTGGCATAAGATTAACAATGGTAGGTCTACCTCTATGTGATTCGATAGATGGGTTGATCCA
This sequence comes from Tanacetum coccineum, assembly GCA_026074375.1. Lineage (NCBI taxonomy): Eukaryota > Viridiplantae > Streptophyta > Magnoliopsida > Asterales > Asteraceae > Tanacetum > Tanacetum coccineum. The sequence continues at coordinate 546 of BQNB010032907.1, forward strand.
TGCCCATTACGTGACATGCTTATGGTTAGAAATATTGTTCGTTCTGGTTTTTCATTGTCGAATACGGTTAGTGACCTTATTTCTAATGGCTCGTGGCGATGGCCTCATGATTGTTCGTCTAGATTTCTGAATGTTTTTAATATTCTTGTGCCGAACATCAATAGTGATTTAGATGATGTGATTGTTTGGCATGATATTCGAGGGGTATTTCAACATTTCTCTGTTGCTGGTGCATAGGATTCTCTTTGGTTGAGAGCTGACGTTATTGATTGGTATCATGTCATTTGGTTTCCTCATTGTATTCCTCGACATGCTATTCATATGTGGCTTGTGATCAAGGAGAAGCTGAAGACTCAAGATAGGCTACGGCAATGGGATGTCGGTCCTAGTATCGACTTAAACCCGCTTAGATGCCCCTTGTGTGATATGGGTCCCGATTCTCATTCTCATTTGTTTTTTGAATGTTCATTTGCTTCTCAAGTTTGGTTTCAGGTCCGTGCTTCTACTAGCATGTCTTCTGTTCCTTCTCGTCTTGTGGATGTTCTTGCATTTCTTATTCAATCTAAAGGAGCTTTAGTTTCCAATGTTATCTCTCGGCTTGTTCTTGCTGCTATGACTTATTGCTTATGAAATGAACGAAATTTAAGATTGTTTAAGAAGAAGAAGTCGACTGCTGATCAGATTGTTCAGTTTATTACTTCTTTGGTGCGGACGAAGCTTGTTACTTTCAAGTTCAAGAAGATGTCTACCGGGTCTCGTTTGCTGCTTGACCAATGGAAGATTCCTAGCTCTTGTTTTGATCAAAATAGGAGTTCCAGGTGAGGGTTGTACTCTTTTTTCCTTATCCAGGGTTTTTCCCATTGGGTTTTTCTTGGTAAGGTTTTTAAGGAGGCAGACTCTCTTGGATCGTCTTCGCACCTATTGTGTTGCTGCTTGTTTACGGGATGTTCGCTGGATTTCATGTTCTTATCTTGGTTCATGTCTAGCTTAGTTGGCCATATTGCTATTTTGTAATGCGTTTCTAGGCTTTGTTTGTGTTTATGGCATGTCATAAACACTAGTTTATCAAGCTGCATGGAGCTTGAGGTTAATGTGGTACCTTAGCCACATTCTATTTGTACTTTACTGTTTTTTGGTTAATATATTTACCGGGGTAAAACCCTTTACCCAAAAAAAGATGGGGCCCAAAAAGCTATTGATCGTAACCCCTCTTGTTCTTTACTTTGTGATGAACATGCTCATTATTTACTTGCTTTTAAGGAAGCCTCTCTAGATGAAGAAAGGTTTTTAAGGCAGAAATCAAAGATTGAGTGGCTTAATGCGGGAGACGCTAATACGGCTTACTTTCATAGGATTGTCAAAAGTAAGTGTGCTCGCAATAGGATTGAGATGGTAAGGGATTCTTCTAATGTTCTTCATGAAGGGAATGCGGTTCCTGGTGCTTTTGTCTCTCATTATGAACAGTTCCTTAGGCTAGAGGGTATTTCTACCCCTCTTGATGATCAAGGGCTGTTTACTCGGGTACTTGCTAATCATAAGGCTGAATTTATGATAAGGGAGTTTCAGATAGTGAAATCAAAGACGCAATATTTTCTATGAGGGATGACAAAGCCCTCGGGCTAGATGGTTTTACTGCTGCATTTTTCAAGAAGTCATGGGATATTGTGGGTGGTGAGATCATAATTGCAGTAAGGGATTTCTTTACTAACGGTAAGCTTTTAAAAGAGCTTAATCATACTATCATATCCCTTATTCCGAAAGTGTCTACACCTGCCAAGATAAATGATTATCGTCCTATATATTGCTGTAATGTTTTGTTTAAATGTGTTAGTAAGATTATAGCAAATCTTATTAAAGAGGATCTTGGGGATTTGATAAGTATTAACCAATCTGCTTTTGTCTCGGGTCGTCGAATTTCGGATAATATCTTGCTTACTAAAGAGCGTATGCAAAACTACCATCGTAAACGTGGTCCTCCAAGATGTGTGTTTAAAGTTGACATTCGGAAGGCTTATGACACAGTTGATTGGGGATTTCTTAGATCCATCTTAGTAGGTTTTGAATTTCATCCTACTATGATAGAATGGATTATGGTTTGCGTCTCTACTACATCCTATTTTGTTTGTATTAATAGAGACATGTATGGCTGGTTTAATGGTAAGCGTGGGTTAAGGACATACCGACAAGAGCGAATCGAAACCTCCAACAAGCCACTTAGTCTTGCGGCTTAATTTTGGTTTAATAACCAACCCAAAAATTAAAACGCATGTCGAAGGGTTACAAAATGGAACCAAACAACACGTTACCAGTCAATATTGTTGTTCCTATGTCCTTATTGAAAGCCCAACCATTGATACGATAAAAGCTTGACCTATCCAACTATCGTCCACTACTCTAAACAGTCACTACTAGTATTTGTAGACCGGCATTGGATAGTTTGAAGTTGAGGGTATTTAAGGCAAAGGCTCGCAAGCCAATCCAAATACCATCATGAAAAACATCACAAACCTTAGATGAAGCATTTAGACCAGCTACATGTCTATCATGCGAAGAGATAAAATCAGCAAGAGGACCTAACGTGCTCCAGTTATCAAACCATAGAGACGCCTTATCACCATCACTAATAGAAAATCCAATATAATCTCGAATCAACGGGCGAAGTTGGAGCACCTTTCTCCAGCCCCAAGAAAGCCTTCCACGAATGGGTAATTCCCAAAAGTTCCGACCTTTGAGTTTGTAGACGTGCACCCACTTAACCCATAAAGACTCCTTAGAGGATAAGAAATTCCACATATGCGAGACCATTAAAGCCTTATTAAACGTATCTAACCGACGCACTCCAAGACCACCTTCATCCTTGAGACAAACCACGTCCCAAGCCACTTTCGCACGACCCTTTTTCATAGACCCATGACTCCATAAAAACCGTCTAATGATTTGCTCAATATCCAAAAGGACCCGAGAAGGAAGAATAAACATAGAAGCCCAATATATGTGCATGGAACTAAGGACCGAACGAATAAGTTGGAGACGACCTGCTGCCGAAAGAAATTTATTTTTCCAATCATCCACTCGAGCATGGACCTTTTCGATTAACTCCTTACAATCTTTAAAAACCAGCCGAGATGTTACCAAAGGAACCCCTAAATACTTAACCGGGAGATAACCTTCTTCAAAAAGAAGAATCTGAAGAACAGCAATTTTTGTGAAGTTTAGAACGTTACAAAAATACCCTTTGCTTTTAGGAAGGCTTGGGACCAGCCCTGACGCTTCTTTGAACTCATTCAACGCCTCCTTGATGACTTTAACCGAATCCGTATCTCCATGGGAGAAAAGAAAGAGATCATCCGCAAAACACAGATTAATCAACTTCAGTTTAGAACAATATCTATGATACGAGAACAGATTAGCATTAGAAACACCGCATTGCAGCATGAGAGTAAGAATTTCCATAACAAGCGTGAACAAGTAAGGAGATAATGGGTCTCCTTGCCTTAAACCACGCTTACCCTTAAAGAAACCATGTAACGAACCATTAATACTGATCAAAAAAGATGTAGTCGTTACACATTCCATTATCCAACCAATCATTCGATCATGGAATCCAAAACCAGCAAGAATGTTCTTCAAGAAGTCCCAATCCACCGTGTCATAGGCTTTTTGGATATCAACTTTAAAAGCACACCTAGGAACACCTCGATCAAGATGATAATTATGCATTAACTCTTGAGTTAAAAGGATATTATCAGCAATACTTCGACCCGGAACAAACGCCGACTGGTTCGGGCTAACAAGAGTTTTTAAAGACTCCTTAATGCGATTAGCAATTATTTTACTAATGCATTTGAACATCACATTACAACTGAGATTGGAATGAACACATCACTCGGTGATTACTTACTTTAGGAATAAGAGCAATAATAGTATGATTAAGCTCACGAAGAAGCTTACCATTAGTAAAAAACTCACAAACCGCGTCAACAAAATCATCCGCCACAATATCCCATGACTCTTTAAAGAATGCAACAGTATACCCATCCGGACCTGGGGCTTTGTCATTCCCCATAGAAAATAAGGCACTTTTCACTTCTTGTCTAGTAACATGCCCCGTCATATTTAAAGCAACATCCTCATTAAGACGACTCCGAAATAAATCAGTAGCACAAAAGCCACTAGTGATACCCGGCTGCCCAAGAAACATCTCGTAGTAGCTAACAAAAGCAGTCGCCACTTGATCATTTTTGAAAATCTCACCATTACCCGAAGTCACCACATCAATTCGACTACGACTGGTACGACTCTTAACCAATTTGTGAAAATAGGCCGAATTGGAGTCACCTTCACGGAGCCAATCAATCTTGGCTTTTTGCTTCAAAAACTTCTCTTCCATAAGGCACGCATCATTGAAAGCCGCAAGAACCATAGCTTCCTCCTCACGAATAGACTCATTGAACGGATCCGCATCCAATCTGATTTGAACCTGATCAAGATCATTCCGAAGTTGGTTGACATTGTTATGAAGATTACCTTTATCATAAAGAAGTTTACGCAAAGGCTTTTTCAACATTTTAAGCTTCTTAGTCACCCGAAACATATGGAAACCACTAACTTGAGTAGACCAGCCATCCGACACAACCTTTTTAAAGTTATCGTTGCATGTAAGAAGGTTATAAAACTTAAACGGCTTAGGTTTAGGCTTTATCATCGTGGGAATACAAAGCACCGAAGGAGCATGATCAGAATTTTGATACAGTATAAAAAATTAGCATGAGAACCTGCAAATACATCATTAAACATCAAATTAGCCATAACACGATCAATTTTCTTTAGCAAGCCCTCGTTTCCCTTAGGCTTTTGAGTCCAAGTGTATTGTAGCCCCGAATGTTGCACATCCATAACTTCCAAATCTTCCACACACTCCTTAAATTCGCGCATAGAAATATCAATTCTGGAATTTCCAACCGAATAATCGTGAAGAAAAAGAGCCGCATTAAAGTCTCCAAGAATACACCAAGGTCTATCACGAACATAATGCTTATGGTAAGGGTCGTTTCGGACAATGAAATTAAAGATGCGTTATTCTTTATGGGGGATGACAAAGCCCCTAGGCCAGATGGTTTTACTGCTGCTTTCTTCAAGAAGTCATGGGATATTGTGGGTGGTGAGATCACAAATGCAGTAAGGGATTTCTTCTCTAATGATAAGCTGTTAAAAGAGCTTAATCATACTATCATAACTCATTCTGAGAGTGTCTATACATGCTAAGATTACTGATATCGACCGTATATCTTGTTGTAATGTCTTGTTTAAATTCATTAGTAAGATTATATAAATCGTAATTAAAGGGGATCTTGGGGATTTGGTAAGTATTAACCACTCTGCTTTTGTCCCGGGTCATCAGATCTCGGATAATATCTTGCTTATGCAAGAGCTCATGCGAAATTACCATCGTAAACGAGGTCCTCCGAGATGTGCGTTCAAAGTTGACATTCATAAGGCTTATGACATGGTTGATTGGGGATTTCTTAGATCCATTTTAGTAGGTTTTGGTTTTCATCCTACTATGGTTGAATGGATTAAGGTTTGCGTCTCTACTACATCCTATTCTGTTTGTATTAATGGAGACATGTATGGCTAGTTTAATGGTAAGCGTGGGTTAAGACAAAGTGACCCCTTGTCCCTATACTTATTTACATTAGTTATGAAGATTTTAACTCTTATCTTGCAGCGTAGAGTACAAATCGCAGAGGACTTTTAGTACCATCATCTTTGTGAGCAACAGCGTATTGTTAACCTATGTTTTGCAGATGACCTTTTCTTGTTTGCTAAGGGTCATCCTAATTCTGTTCGGGTTATTATTGATGCTTTGGAGGAATTTAAAAATGTTTCGGGTCTTGTCCCAAGTATTCCTAAGAGCACTGCTTTCTTTTGTAATGTCCTGAATGCTTTGAAGGCTAGTATTCTTAGTTCTATGTCGTTTGCTAAAGGTACACTACCTATTAAATACCTTGGTGTTCCTCTCATCTCTTCCAGGCTTTTGTATCGTGATTGTAAGGTTCTTGTTGAAAAGCTTGAAAGTCGGCTTAATGATTGGAGGAATAAATTCCTATCACGTGCTGGTCACCTTCAACTTGTGAGATCCGTCTTATCTTCCATGCATATTTATTAGGATTCGGTTTTTATCCTTCCTGTTCGAATTATTCATGAATTAGAATAGCTTATGAGGGGTTTCTTATGGTGTCAAGGAGAGATGAAGAAAGGTAAGGCTAAAGTGGCTTGGGAGGCTGTTTGTTTGCCTTATCTTGAAGGTGGATTAGGAATTCGCAGATTGGATGACTATAATGTTGCTCTTATGACTACCCATGTATGGTGTATTCTGATTAATAAAGAGTCTTTATGGGTTCAATGGATCCATTCGTATAAGCTAAAGGGTAGGAGCTTTTGGGATGTTCCGTGCTTGGGTGATGTAAGTTGGGGTTGGTGAAAGCTTCTTCAAATCTGGACTCATATTCGACCTTTCGTTTGGCATAAGATTAATAATGGGAGGTCTACTTCCATGTGGTTTGATAGATGGGCTGATTCTTGCCCTCTTCGTGATATGCTTACGGTTAGAAACATTGTTCGCTCTGGCTTTTCTCTTTCGAATACGGTTAGTGACCTTATTTCTAATGGTGCTTGGAGATGGACGTCATGTGGTACTTCTAGTTTCTAATGTTTTTATATTCATGTTCTTGGACATTAAAAAGAGTTTAGGATGATGTTATTGTTTGGCGTGATGTTCAAGAGGTATTTCATTGATTCTCGGTTGCTAGAGCATGGGATTCTCTTCGGTTGAGAGCTAATGTTGTTGATTGGTATCATGTTTTTTGGTTTCCTCATTGTATCCCTCGACATGCTTTACATATGTGGCTCGTGATTAAGGAGAAGATGAAGACTCAAGATAGGTTGTGCAATTGGGAAGTCGAGGTCCTAGTATTCGACATAAACCTGGCTTAGATGCCCCTTGTTGCGAAGGGGTCCCCGATTCTAACACGCATTTGTTTTTTTGAATGTACGATTCGTCGCTCTGCAGGTTGGTTCAGGTCGTCGCTTTAACGGCAAGCTTCTGTGCCTCATCGCCTTGTGGATGTTCTTGCATTTCTTATTCCATCTAAGGGATCCTCGGTTTCCAATGTTATCTCTCGGATTGTGCTTGCTATTATGACTTATTGCTTATGGTATGAACGGAATTCAAGATTGTTTAACAAGAAGAAGTCGACTGCGAATCAGATTGTTCAACGTATTACTTCTTTGGTGTGGATGAAGCTTGTTATGTTCAAGTTCAAGAAGATGACTACCGGTGTTTGCTGCTTGACCAATGGAAGATTCCAAGCTCTTATTTTGATCATGATAGGAGTTCTAGGTGAGGGTTGTACTCTTTTTTCCTTATCCAGGGTTTTTTCCATTAGGTTTTTCTTGGTAAGTTTTTAAAGGAGGCAGACTCTCCTAGATCGTCTTCGCTCCTATTGTGTTGCTGCTTGTTTGCGCGATGCTCGCTGGATTTCATGTTCTCATCTTGGTTCATGTCTAGCTTAGTTGGCCATATTATTTTTTTGTAATGTGATGCTAGGCTTAGTTTGTGTTTATGGCATGTCATAAACACTAGCTTATCAAGCTCTTTGTAGCTTGAGGTTAATGTGGTACTTTAGTCACATTCCATGTACTTAACTGTTTTTTGGTTAATATATTTACCGGGGTAAAACCCTTTAACCAAAAAATGAAGTAACGCCCTCGGTTACCTTTCCGCTGTGACATATTTTGGGGGTGTTACAGTGGGCCTTTTAACCAGCTCATGTTGTGGTTCAGTGGGCTTTAATCGACCCAACCTAATGGTCGGTGGGCTTAATTAGCCCAACATAATGGTTCGGTGGCGACAACCTATCCATAAGGTTTGGTGGGCCTGGTGTTTTTGGGCCCATTTAAGTCTTTGGTGAGTCAGTCCGGCCCAAGTGGGTGGTTCGGTAGTGTCATAGCAACCGACCCACAAGGTGTTGATTTGGTGGATGCTAACCGATCGAGTGGTTCGGTGGTTTCATCAAGGACCGACCCATGGTGATGGTTCGGTGGGTGTATCAACTGATCTGTATGATGGTTCGGTGGAGACCGAAGCAAACCATGTGGTGGTTTGGTTAGAAAATCGAAGCATGGTCTTCCGTTTTATCAACACTTTGATCGAGCCATAAGCAAAGAAATCACATATCTTCACAAACATTTTGTCAAACACTTAGTGTGCACCAAGAAATCACTAATTATTTTAAGGATTTAGCTTAAAGATTAAACCTTTATCAATCAAATATGTTTAGTTAGTGTTTCTAAGCTAGTATACCAACAATAAACATTCAAACAATCAAAACAAACATCCATTTAGGTGGTTTGGTTGAAGAACACGACACAAACACCCCTTTTTGATCAATTAAATCAAGGATACAATTAAGTTAGAATAGTCCCCAAGTCTAATAACATCATAACAAACAAAAGCCCTATGGTAATTTCAACATCTAAACACTTTCATTTTTTAATGAACCCTAAATTAAGATTATTGATTTTTTTAAGATATGTGAAGAGATGAAATAATTCCTTTTGCAATTGAGATAAGAAGATGATTATAAATGACTTTCATGCTTTACCTTTTGATCAATTATGGTTTCTTGTTTGTGTTTGTGTGTGACCGATCCTAGGAGACAAGTGGGGGGGGGGGGAGGAGAATTTTTTTTGTGAAGTGAGTGAGAAATGAGGGGGGTTGGGTCGGTTGGGGGGGGGTATAGGGGAGGAGTTTTGTCTTTTGGCAAGTTAAGTCCCTAGAGTAAACCTCTACTAAACTAAGCCTAAAGTTTATGTATTACCCCTAACACCTCAATATGAAACTATTTTGCGTTTTAGGCCCTACGATTGCAAACTTATAAAAGTTACTCTAATTATATGTCTTAACAAATGACCTAATTTGAAAATTAGTCCCGAGTTTAATCTCATTAACTCCTCCTCATAAATGACCCGTTAAAAGTTTTAACGTTTTTCCCGATTTATTTTCCACATCACTTAATGAAAAAAAAAATTCTTTGAAAGCACGTTCTCCCCCTCAAACAAATACCTGTTTTTTATTTAAAGAGATGTAGAATTTCTTTGAGTGTTCGAATTCCCTTTGATTGTTTATCCTGATGAAATTTATTCTGATGGATTCTTTGTGAACATTTTTGGAAATTTTCATAGTAAAGCTCATTCTCCCCCTAGAACAAAGACCCGTAGTATATTTAAAGATTTTTTGGATTTGGTCGAGTGTTCGAAATTTCTTGAAAATCTTTTTCCATTAAATGACAAAAACTGATTCTGAATTAATTTCCAGCATTTGAAAAAAAAATTATTTAACTCGAACATGTTTGATAAACACATTTTGGGAGAAATTGCTTGAGATTAAAAAAACATATTTTTATTTTTAAGGACAAACGATATTGAGACATACAGTTTCCTTTTTTAAAAATGCAGGTTGTGTAGCAAAATATACACAAGCCATCTCTTGAGTTTCAAAATTTGAATGTTTTGATTTTAAACTCAAGACCGAAAAGATTTCTCTTTTCGTTGTTAAGGATAAACGCACTGACGTCCATTTGTACTTAACATATTCGGTTTTAATATACTTTACCGGGGTAACCCTTTACCCAAAAAAATAAACGCACTGACGCGTACATTTTCCTTTTCTTTAGAGAACTGGGTTGTTATCTGATATTTAATAACAAATCATAAGAAAATTTGAGAAGACATCTTTTAAAATGTATTAAACTTTTAGTCGAACTTTATCTACAATCCCGTATCATTATTGAATGACATTTCTAAAGTCGTAGATATTATCAATTCTAAACGACATGTCGGGAAGATTTTTTTAAGGTTATGAACAAGGTGACCCCTTGTCTCCATACTTATTTACATTAGTTATGGAGATATTAACTCTTATCTTGCAGCGTAGAGTGCAAAATGCAGAGGACTTTCAGTACCATCATCTTTGTGAGCAACAACATATTGTTAACCTCTGCTTTGCAGATGACCTTTTCTTGTTTGCTAGGGGTCATCCTAATTCTGTCCGGGTTATTATTAATGCCTTGGAGGAATTTAAAAATGTTTCGGGTCTCGTCCCAAGTATTCCTAAGAGCACTGCTTTCTTTTGTAATGTCCTGAATGCTTTGAAGGCTAGTATTCTTAGTTCTATGCCGTTTGCTGAAGGTACACTTCTTGTTAAATACCTTGGTGTTCCACTTATTTCTTCCAGGTTACTGTATCGTGATTGTAAGGTTCTTGTTGAAAAGCTTGAAAGTCGAGTTTATGATTGGAGAAATAAATTCCTATCACTAGTTGGTCACCTTCAACTTGTGAGATCTGTTCTATCTTCCATGCATATTTACTAGGCTTCAGTTTTTATCCTTCCTGTTCGAATTATTCATGAATTGGAACAGCTTATGAGGGGTTTATTATGGTGCCATGGGGAGATGAAGAAAGGAAAGGCTAAAGTTGCTTGGGAGGCTGTTTGTTTGCCTCATCGTGAAGGCGGATTGGGAATTCGCAGATTAGATGACTTTAATGTTGCCCTTATGACTACCCATATATGGTGTATTCTGATTAATAAAGAGTCATTATGGGTTCAATGGATCTATTCGTATAAGCTAAAGGGTAGGAGCTTTTGGGACGTGCCGTGTTTGGGTGATGTAAGCTGGGGTTGGCGAAAGCTTCTTCATATCCGAAATCGTATTCGACGTTTCATTTGGCATAAGATCAATAATGGGAGGTCTACTCTATGTGGTTTGTAGATGGGTATGTTTCTTGTCTCCTTCGTGTATGCTTAGGTTAGAACTATTATTCGTTTAGGCCTCCTTGCTTTTCAGATACGGTTAGTGACCTTATTTCTAATGGTTCCTAGGAGATGTCCCATGATTGGTCGTCTAGTTTTTTAAATGTTGTTGATTTTACTGTATTCCTGGACTTTATAGACTTAGATGATGTGATTATTTGGCGTGATGTTCGAGGGGTTTTTCAACGTTTTTTAGTTGCAGAATCATAGGATTCTCTTCGGTTAAGAGCTGATGTTGTTGATTGGTATCATGTCGTTTGGTTTCCTCATTGTATCCCTCGACATGCTATCTATATGTGGCTTGTGACCAAGGAGAAGCTGAAGACTCAAGATAGGCTGCGGCAATGGGATGTCGGTCCTAGTATCGACTTAAACCTGCTTAGATGCCCCTTGTGTGAAATGGTTCCCGATTCTCACTCTCATTTGTTTTTTGAATGTCCGTTCGCTTCTAAGGTTTGGTTTTAGGTTCGTGCACTTACTGGCACGTCTTCTATGCCTCCTCGTCTTATGGATCTTCTTGCATTTCTTATTCCATCTAAGGGATTTTCGGTTTCCAATGTTATCTCTCGGATTGTGCTTGCTGCTACGACTTATTGCTTATGGATTGAACGGAATTCAAGATTGTTTTAGAAGAAGAAGTCGACTACAGATCAGATTGTTCATCTTATTACTTCTTTGGTGCGGTTGAAGCTTGTTACTTTCAAGTTCAAGAAGATGACTATCGGGTCTCATTTTCTGCTTGACCAATGGAAGATTCCAAGCTCTTGTTTTGATCATGATGGGAGTTCCAGGTGAGGGTTGTACTCTTTTTTCCTTATCCAGGGTTTTTCCCATTGGGGTTTTCTTGGTAAGGTTTTTTAAGGAGGCAGAATCTCCTAGATCGTCTTTGCTCCTTTTGTGTTGCTGCTTGTTTGCGGGATGCTCGGTGGATTTCATGTTCTCATCTTGGTTCATGTTTAGCTTAGGTGGCCATACTGTTTGTTTGTAATGCGTTTATAGGCTTTGTTTGTGATAAACACTAGTTTATCAAGCTGTGTGTAGCTTGAGGTTAATGTGGTACTTCAGCCACATTCCATGTGTACTTAGCTATTATTTGGTTAATATATTTACCGGGGTAAAACCCTTTACCAAAAAAAAAGACTAAGTGAATTAGTATTTAAAATAAGGTGAGAAATGTAATTAAAATTTGATCTAGAAAATAATAAGTGATCTAAAGACTCAAAAGTGCTTTATACTCTCACCCACATGTGTTAAACACTTTCGTTTATCGATGTACGTGTGAAGGGGAGTCTTTCCAAAAGATGAAACTTTCAAAGTGTTAAACGTTTTGATATGCTATCAAACACTTTGATTGATTTTCAAGGTCTTATGGTTACGATCAAATACCCAACAACCTATTAATTTCATGACGATTCTGAAGTCATAAGGTGGTTAGGTTAGGTATTAGTCATATGATCCAACCAGAACCGGAGGGATCTACCTAAGGACAATCCATAGTTAGAAATAGTAGTCCTTAGGTATTGAAGACAAGACATCATGGACCCACTGATGCACTGCACAACCCTTCCCAGCCATTTAAGTTTCTATTAACAGATACTTGTCTCATTTTTCACGGAGATCAACACGACTTTTATTGACTTTCTCACTCTGAGTTAGTTGATATTGAAAAGGTGTCAATCTACTCCAGCCTCCGATCACTAAAACCAAAACGCACTAATCGAGTCTAGAACCAAGCGATCAATAAAATAAATATCATTAGGACACATTCCATGACAAACACTTGTTGAACACCATTAAGTTCACAAGCTGTTAACAAGAGTCCTACGCGTTATCCTTGTGATTATGCTAGAACATCTGAGTGATACTCTTTAGTATTCACAGTGACGATGGAAATCCTTCTAGAGCCATCATCAAACAAGCTTTGCGGTAGGTAACTTGCGAGATTCTATATGAATCAAACTTGTGACAACTGGATATCAATTTTGGCCCATTAAATGAATTGACGACTCAATCAGAAAGATAGTAACTATCTGATTCATCCATATCGTGCTGTTTGCTTTGAGACGTTCCGCTATTGAGAATAAGCAAGCATGATGAATATAATACATCTGTGTTAGAGGATCGTACGCTTTAAGCTGGAAACCTTATCAAGGAGATTCTTTTAAATTTAGTCTACCTGATCACAGGTCGGTCCTCACGGAACCAGAGGTTATCGCAACCATATTCTGACGAATGACAAAGCCATATTTATTCATATCTGTTGTTTATCACTAACATAAAAATGCAGGTACAAATGACGATGTTGTAGCCTCATTCCAGTAGAGTCTGATTCATTACCACATGCTCATGCTCAAGCTACAAAGACATACTATAAGCATCAATGACTCAAGAATCAAGAAAGCTCAAGATCAAATAAAGACAAAGACTTCCGTAACTCTGATATTCAAGATCTTCTTTAAAGACATCAAGATTATCAAGATAAAGAGTGTCAAAGGAGATTGTTAGCAAGCTTTCAAGATGATGCAAAGTATGAGCATGTTGGTCAAGACACAAGATCGCAAGATGGCAAAGACACAAAGATAAACAAGGAAAAAGATTTGAAGATCTCGGAACTAAATACAAAGTCGAAAGACAATGACAAAGGCTCAAGATCAAAGATCACAAAGCATGAAGGAACAAGCCTACAACAAATATAAAGACCAAGAACAAGACTAAAGAACTCAACGAAAAGGCAATCTCAAGAAATCCAAGATCGTGAACATGGAAGCTTGGGAATCAGAAAGGAAACCTCGCTTCGGGGGAGATTTTAGCCTCAAAATATTAAGTCAGAAAAGGAGGCTCGGTCTCTGGACATGGAAGCTCGGTCTTTATAATATTTACGATGTAATAGGCTAGAAATAGGTATTTGGGCTCGTTTATTAATCTAAGATTGTATGTGTATCAGGCTAAAGCCCAAAGCAAACCCGAGCCCAACCCAAGTAAAGCACATGACTCAAAGGCTACGGTTTAGGTATAAATACCCCTTCTCCACAATGGAGAAGGGTTGGTTGTTCATTTGTAATTCTTGTTTTACACATAGCAATCCAGACACTCCCTTTCTTCTCTCTTCTTTTCCTTCTTTCTTCCTTCTCTTTTCTCTCATTGATTTCGTATACTAGTCATGAAGTGTAAGTGATATATTGGTTCTTACACTTGATGTTTAAACTTAGAGGATTAGAGGAGAGAAAAGAGAGGAAAGAATGTTTGCAAGAGATGAGGAATACAAAGGCCAAGTGGCGTATTTATAGTCCAAGGAGCACAAATTGTGTAAACATAATTTGTGTCTGGCGTGCTGCCCACGCGCTAGCGAATGGCCAACGCACCAGATTCACGAAGATGTTTTCTTTAGGACTTGGCGTTTTAAATACTCGCACTTGTTAAACCCTTAATTGTACTTCACACTATGACCTTTCAATCATTATTATGCTCAAGGTCAACCAACTCAAATAGCCATTTGATACAAACCTTTGTGAAGTATTAAAAGCGTTTTGTCCGATATTATAAAGAGAGAAAAGAATTATCGAAAATAGGTATTTTGGGTATTACTCAAATGTATAACTAGCCTAGTTGGGATACAACTAAAGACAAAAAAGGCTAGTTAGGAACCAAGAGAATATTCTAAGAATATTATTTGCTTGGTGAGAAAGGGGGGAAAGATTTGAAATTTAAATTTCAAATTCATTAACACACATGTTGAATAAGGATGGATGAGTTGTGTGTGAGTTTTCATGATGTGACATATTGGAGCCTTGATGCTCAGTCGTTGTGACCTTCACAGGAAGTTTTACAACTCCCTAGGCAGTGTACCTAACCATTGTAGTGTAGTATAGGCAAGACTCGGGGGTTGTTATCATTCTCTAGGGGAATAGGTTGGAAAGGCTCGAACAGAATGTACCAAAGGTCTAAGGGGTTGAAAGAAGATTATTTTTGTATTTTATATTTTATGAAAGCAGGTAAAATTCAGGTTTTGAGAAGTTGGTTTTGGTTTTAGCTAATTAAACTAATAATAACTCTAAACTAATTTTGGTTAGAACTTATATGGTAAACGAACGTATTTACTTAATCATGCACTACTCCTTAGTTCGTTTCTTCTAATCCTATTGCTTTGTCACACTTGAGATGATCTGTGTAAGTATTTCCTTAGTCGTGAACGAATTACACGAAATCGCCGTCTATGTAATATTTCGGTAAGGCAACGCACAGGTAAGTAGTATGAAGACAATTACAAGGCCCCTAAGAGTACATTAAATGCATTAAAACACTTAAGATCAACCATATTAGGGGTAAGGTAGTATGAAGATTGTTACCGATGGTATCCTTTCTATACACACACGTTTCCCTAGACGTCTATGCTAATGTAATATTTTATAGTCAGTTTTCTAGAGCCTAACGCGCACATCCATCACAAGAAGCAATATTAAAAGGATCTACAAACTAAGTTTCATGCAATCATAAGTAAATACTAATGGATCTAGCCTAACATATTATTAGAACAAGAACAAGAACCAATCAAACAACACATGACATATTAAATGATAAAAGATAGAATACTTTACTTGATTAAAACATGTGTTTAAGGCTGATACAAAAGGGTTTTGACACCCTAAAAACGAGCCTAATAGCTGCTATAATCGACCTCTAAAGGTAGGGTTCGTCTCCCAAAACTTACACACTAAAAACCCTAAAATCGAGTTTGTATATATAGAAAAACGACTGCGACAGCGTCGCGTTATAATCCTGACGCCATCGCCCGGCCGAATCTTCTAAGGCTTCCTTAAGTTGGTTGGATCCTGACGCCGTCGCCAAAATCCTGACACCGTCTCTTATACATTCTGACGCCACGTCACATTAGATTGTGACGCCGTCTCCAGCCACTATACGCATTTTCATTATCAGATTTGGTGTAGAGTTGTAATCTTGTTTGTTTCTTTTCTAAATGAGCCCAAATCACATGTATTTCCTCCAAAAGCTTCCCAAATGCTAAAAACATAAAAGAAAACGATTAAGCATGTATTTTGGGCATATTTGCATGATTTAAGGGGTTAAATGACCCCGAAAAAGTGTATAAAATGACACCTCATCAAATACCCATACACTTGGGATTTGCTTGTCCTCAAGCAAATAGGCTTTTCTACCTAGACAATAGCAGTTCGGGGGCATTTAACTTACTTTTCAAAGATAGTTTATGACACAACCTTCTAGACCTCGTAATTAAAAGCACGGAAGTTATATACTAGAACCTCACAATAAGTGTTTGGATTCACTTTTTCTCTCAGGTGTATAATGAATTATAACAATATAGGAAACGAAAAATTAACACTCATTACCTGTCATAGCATATAATTACCATAGGCTTGGTAAAGGATCAAAAACCTCCATCGCTAGGCGTAAGTATTAGAAATTACTATCAAAAAGGTCTTTCAAAGGGTTGTGATATTCAGGTGTAAGTTAAACAATAACGGAAATAGATGGGATATATTTGGGTGGATTTGGGGTGATGGTGAGTTAATTAAATACAAGAATACATGCTGAGGCGTTGCTAAGCCAAGACTCGACCACTCTAGGATTAAGATATATGAACTAAGATATACAAACTCTACGTCAAACACTTTCTTTTTCTTTTTTATTTTTTTCTCTCTTTTTTTCGAATAAACATAATACATAAATTAGGGTTTATAAACACACCCCTACACTTGAGTTTTTGCTAACTCATTACAATTAACTAATTGCAGACCCAAATTGAAAGGTTCAACAAAACATGGAGCGTATTGAGCACTAATGGGGGTAATAGGATATTTCTTCCCCAATTCTTCATAAGATAAAAACTACCATGATTCCTAATCATCCCAAAACTGTATACACTTATAAATGACTCGACTTAGCAACTATGTACTCCTATAATAATTAACTGGGTTTACAATGGTGATAACAAATGTACTAAAAATGAGTACATACAAGGAAGGCTAAGGCGATTTAGGTGTAACAAATAGGTATGGGAGTAAACAATGCTCTTCATTAATCATCTGGAATCCACCAGAAGATTACAAGAACTGTGAAAAGAATAGGCTCAAAGGGGTGTACTAGGGGTATCCTGCACTAAAAATGAGTGCATGGCAAGGGTGTGGGATAGTTATATGATCGAGGTGACCATAATAACAAATACAGGTTTAAAACGGGGTTAATCCTAGTGCCTCTTATCATTTAGCAAATTCTAATTCTCACTATGCGGTCTCAGAATGAATCACAAAAACAAGTTCTAGAATTTAATACACTACCGGACCAATGCTCCAGAAAAGGCGACAAAATCACATGTGCACGAACAATTCCATGGATGCGGCACATGTAATTGCTCAGTCCTTAACTCAAGCAATCTAAAGGTAAAACTATCTTAGGTATCAAAGATGGATACCTGAATTCTTAAAGATCTAGGAGCGAACTTCACATTTTAAGGTGGAATTTTTGAGTGGTAGGGTATTTTGTGCTATTCATATAAAACCTATCCATGAAACAATAATAATACTCAGTTTTCGTCAGTATGTGTCATAATTTTTTTTTAATTTGGGTTAAAATTACCGTCTACGCTATGTTTCGATATATTATTTTAAGGACAAAGCAAATGGCAATTGAAGAAATAGTTTCTAAGGCTTATTTCCCTCTATACTTATTTTGAACATTGTCCCCAATGTTCTTAAAAGTACCCGTAAATGAATAAAGGGAAAAGAAAAAGACAAAAGAAACTAGTACTCCCCTGGTTTGCTCAATAATGGAGAAGAAACAAATGATAATTGGCTAAATCTTCATCCAAGAGTCATCCACATGAAAATCCTAAGAACTCATGGGCTTCTTCTCATCAAATATAGCATGTAAATCAAAGACAAGAAACAACTACACCTGGCATAAAATCAGCGGGATAATGATATATACGATGAAAATTTAAGGGTTTAGACTCAATAAAAGCAGTTGAGATAGGATGATTGTGTTAATGTGATAGTGGTTTTCTGCGGGTTTTTAAGAAAATTACAAATTTCGGAAATTATACAAAATTAATTTTCAAAAATTTATAGAAAATACAAAATTTACAAGTGTTGGAGACGTGACGCCGTTAGGATTCCACACACCGTAAATAAATTTTTCTTCGTTTTCTGGAAAAATTTCTGCATGCTAACCCATCAGTTATTTCCTGTAGAAAGTACTGCATAAAACCTGAGATTAATTATCACAATCATATGACTCAAAACTGACACAAGACGCGAATTAATCTAAACAATTTATTTAATATGTTTGAAATGATTCTTAGAAATCGGATTTTCCTTTAACAATTTTTGTGAAATACCTTTGATTGCAATTAAGACGAGGTTAAAGACAAAACAGAGCATGATCAGATAATAATTTAAACATATAGAAACAAATAATTAAGAATAAAACACACAAGACACTCCTAAAATGCATTAAATTAAAGAATTAGGTTGCCTCCCAACAAGCGCTTTTGTTTATTTAACGAGTCTTGTAGCTAGACTTGAAGTCACACATCCTTACGTGACTCCTGCGATGCTTACATGGCCTCAGATCAGCCATTCTTTCATATCTTTATCAACTTGGTATTTTTTTTTGGGTAAAGGGTTACCCCGGTAAAGTATATTAATCACAAAAACGTTTAAGTACAATGGAATGCGGCTGAAATACCACATTAACCTCAAGCACAAGCTTGAACTACCACTAACTCAAATGGGACATGCCCCAAATGAAATACATAGAAAACTAAAATACGTCCCAATTCTCCTTTGCAATCTTCCAAGCCGAAAGCTCAATTAGCCACACATAAGACATACACATCATAAAACAATCAGCACACATAGAGCCTAAAGGATCTGGGCATCTTCCAACGATCAAGCAAACTGATCACCTTAGCCGAGATCTTGAATTTACACGATAAGAGCTTGAGGCGAACCGTTACCATGATAACATCCCTTAACTCTTCTGGAGTTCGCTTAACAACTTGGTATTCGGGACCTAGGTTTAAACAATTCTTGTACATCAACTTATTCTTCTCATGGGAATACTTAAATCCGTTCATTAAATCCATTTTGCTTAGTACATAAATGGGTGGAATCCTACTCCATAACGCATACCCCTAATTTTTAAACCTAGGTATAGTGCGGGGCATCTAAAACGTATAATTATCAAAGATCCTAGTGAATGAAACTAACCCCTTAACACAATCATATTCAATTTGAGTTACATTTCTAAAGGGTTTGCCCATCACAACCTCTGCCATATCACTTACATTGAATTCTCCTATATCCTCTGGTACTACAAAGTTGGTCACATAGGTGAAACTTCCAACAAACACATAAACATCCCTAACCATGGCGACTAAGTTTCTTCTCATGCTTTTGAGTCATTTTACCATTATAGTGTTATAGGCTTTACGCGTGATAATGTTCATTGGTAAAAAGGGATCAAAAAGGTAACAAACTTCCTGAAACCAATCATACATGGGAATGCTAAGTCATCCCCATCAATTCTGTAAATTATCTTTTTGCGGCATAACTTCCTTGCATTCCCATATTCTTCTAACTCATTAAGAACTTCACCATCATCTGAATCATCATCCGAATCTCAAAAAGGAGAAACAAAGGGTGTATCTACCGATTCATTATCGGGCTCAAGGTCATCCATATCAATTTCATTAGGTGGGTTTATGAAACCATTGAGAAATTGCTTAATATTCTCTAGGCGAGAACCAATGTAGGCCAAAATTGCCTGCAGCTCATCGAGCTCTTGAACAACTTTTGCACAAAGCGCGGTTGGTAAGACAGATAGGTCTAAGGTCGGTGGTGGATTCACGTTCTCCATGATGAAGAATGGAATAGTCATATGGATATTACAAAACAAACACACCAAGAAGAAGATAAACTATGAGAAAGCTAATAGACAGAAAATAAAATCTCACTTGATAGGAATCAAACGAGTAGATCTAAGCTAGATAAAGCTCGAAACCTAACTATTCCCTGGCAATGACGCCAACAACTTGATGTTTGATCGTTGTGAACTTCACAAGAAGTTTTACAACTCCCTAGGCAGTGTACCTAACCGTTGTATGTAGTATAGGCAAGACTTGAGGGTTGTTATCGTTCTCTAAGGGAATAGGTTGGGAAGGATCGCACAGATTATAACAGAGGTCTAAGGGTTGAAAGAAGATTATTTTTGTATTTTATATTTTATGAAAGCAGGTAAAATTCAGGTTTTGAGAAGTTGGTTTTGGTTTTAGCTAATTGAACTAATAATAAATCTAAACTAATTTTGGTAAGAACTTATATGGTAAATGAACGTATTTACTTAATCATGCACTACTCCTTAGTTTGTTTCTCCTAATCCTATTGCTTTGTCACACTTGTGATGATCTGTGTAAGTATTTCCTTAGTCATGAACGAATTACACAAAAACGCCATCTATGTAATATTCCGTTAAGGCAACGCATAGGTAAGGTAGTATGAAGACTATTACAAGGCCCCTAAGAGTACATTACATGCATTTAAACACTTAAGAGGGATCAACCATATTAGGGGTAAGGTAGTATGAAGACTGTTACCGATGGTATCCTCTACACACTCGCGTTTCTCTAGACGTCTATGCTAATGTAATATTTTATAGCCAGTTTTCTAGAGCTTAACGCGCACATCCATCACAAGAAGCAATATTAAAAGGATCTACAAAGTAAGTTTTATGTAATCATAAGTAAATACTAATAGATCTAGCCTAGCATATTATAAGGAAGCAAAGAACAAGCATCAATCAAACAACACATATACATATTGAATGATAAAAGATAGAAGACTTCACTTGATTAAAACATGCGATTAAGGCTGATATAAGAGGGTTTCGACACCCTAAAAATGAGCCTAATAGCTGCTTCAATTGACTTTTAAAGGTAGGGTTCGTCTCCAAAAAGTTACATACTTAAAACCCTAAAACTGAGTTCGTATATATAGGAAAACGAGGGCGACGACGCCGCGTTATAATTCTGACGCCATTGCCTCGCCGAATCTTCTAGGGCTTCTTAAGTCGGTTGGATCCTGACGTCGTCATCAAAATCCTGACGCCATCCTTTTTACGTCCTGACACTGTCACATGTAATTGTTGCACCGTCTCCAGCCACTGTACACATTTTCTTTATCAGATTTGGTGTAGAGTTGTAATTGGGACATCTGTCTACATGTAATTGTTGCACCGTCTGCCAGTCCATCTTTGTACTGCATTTTTCTTTATCGAGATTTGGTGTTGTAGAGTTGTTGATCTTGTCCGTTTCTTCTTCCAAGTTGAAGCTGAAGTTACTGTTGCATTTTCTCCAAAAGCACATCCAAGTGCTAACAATAGTACCATAAAAGGAACGATATTATAGTACATAATTTGGGCATACTTTGCATGATTTAGGGGAATTAACATGATACATAAAAAGTGTATAAATATGAATCACGATCATAAAGCCTCTTGATCTTGTTTTGAAAATATGAGGGTGTGGTATGTGAAGAAGTCGTGGTTGTGTGGCAATGGTGATCCGCAAGAGTAGGGAGTGTTTTGTTGGGATTTAAATCAAATAGTTAAACCAAGTTACCTTACAAATAGTGACGCATACGGAATAGATCTTAGTTAGTTGAGCACAGAAAGATTACACTATAATAAAGGGAAGTAAAACTAACCTTTTAAGTTTTAGATCTTTGGAAATATGAGTTATGCGATTAGAATTATGGCCTTCCTACGGTTGCATATCAGCAATAACACGTCAATCCAAGTATGCAAAGATTGTCTCAGACTTTCGATCTTCACGTACTATGATACACCCTCGGTGTTGTACAATCGACCAAACGCACCACTTTGAGCGTTTGATCCGATAAACCAAGTAAACCGAATAACCTTTGTATTTGAAAAATCGTTCAAACCTAATTAGGGTTTTCTCTAATTCGGTTGAACGTGAATAAAACAAGGACGAAACCATAAGTTGGGATCATTAATAAAAAACAAGGATGTAGAAAGATAACAAAGGTGAAGAAAACCCCGAAAAAGCCTTTAAAGGTGTTTTTGGGTTCAAAATTTGGTTTTGAAGGGTTAGAAGTTCCAAAATCGCTTCACAAGGCTGTGGTTTTGGAGGGTTTGTTCGGTTATTGGTTTTTGGGAAAAAAAAAAAGGGAGCCTGAAAATTTACTCTAGGCTGATTTAGGGATTTGATTGAATTTGGTGTTGTGAGATGAGAACTCAAAATCTAAAAAGGGGATTTAGGGGTTCGGGTTTGGGGTTTTGGGAAAAGAGGGTGAGCACCAAAACTTATCTAGTTGATTTAGGAATTTGATTGAATTAAAGAATGAGGTGGTAGGGGTATTGTGTTTTATATTCGGCACAAGCCCCTAATCTCTAGTTTCCTTGGTCAACAAGGTAAGGTCATACGATTGTGTTCCTATTTCCCCCCTCTTTAGACCTTAGATGTAATTTCGATAGACAAAAACAACCCCTCTTTAGAAACCCTTTAGGGGATTCGGGCAACAATAGGCTCCTTCGGGGTTGTTTGGGGTTTTTTTTCGGTATTTATGTCCCCTTCTGGGTTTTGATAATTAAACTATTGTTATTTAAATGTGTTATCAAGAACAATTCTACATAATATTAAACAACTAATTTAAATTATATCATTGAAGTAAAAACTTTTTACTCTGTCGTATTTCTAAGGGTGTTGCCCCCAATAGGCTCAAGTATGTTCTAATTGTATTTAACGCGGGGATCCAAAACTGTACAATATTCCAACAACTTCCCACTCTGGAAGTGGGTTATTACACTAGTATAAGCAGTTGATTGCATCAAGTATCTGTTGATATGGCAAACGTTCTTAGTCAATACACACGCAATTTCTTTAAAATAGAAATACTTAAGATATAAGTTTTTCCAAGAACAATTCAGCTTATAATGGTTGTCTATTTCTTGCTTTTTATCATCCCTTTGTTATAGATACCGTTAAACCATGGATATGGATCCTAAATACTCATTTCCATGTTTAGTTTAACATTATGTTTCTTGTTATTAGAAATAATTCAGATTACAAAATGTAATCATGAATCATACGTTTGGTTATACCTCATGTGAGGCTCAGGCTCTTGCAATTATGCTGAGTGAATTCTGGGAGAGGGCCTCTATGTTATCTTTCTTGCGACTCTATCAAGTGTGAGGAACAAATTCTTTGTTGACTAAAAAGTGTTGTGGATGTTGCTTCAATCACTTCCAAGAATAGCCTTTTTAAACTACCATGTTATTTCAGGATATACGTTTGACTTATTTTTTTCATAACCTCACGAAAAAGTGATATCCAAACATACAGAGTGACTTGCTCTGTTATCTCTAGTCTAATGGATGATCTATCTAAACATGTTTTGATTTCTTTATACTCTATTGTGATAAGGATCCAAAAGTAAATTTTCAAAGGTTGGGGTATCAAAGATCGCATACCCGGGTGAATTATACAGGAGTTTGGCGCACTCGTAATCTTATTTGGTTTATCGATTCTGTATCCTGTTATATCTAAAAGAATTTAACCATCACTCATATTTGCATGATCTTATGTAACAATATATTCCATATTAATGATTAAACCGAAGCAATGTTATATTTGAATGTATAATATCATTATTTCTAAGGACGTTAAGGATACAGTTGCAAATATGTAGGTCTTAGATTTAGTATCATGATTAATCGCAATGTATTATATCGTATGAAAAACCTAAATTACTTCTGTTATACTCTGCATTCATCAGGATTATGGAGAAGGTAAAAATATGTTTAATTCTTTTCAATAACAAAATGTGTTATGATCCTTAATAGATTGACTAATAAAACTAGCTTGGGAGAACTTGAAACTAATTTGAGTGATGGTGAATAGACCGAATGTTTTCCATAAACAGTTCTCAATCTAATTTTCTTTTACAAGAGAGTCTAAAGTAGTCATATCTGAGCATAAACTGTTCTGATAGTTATTTGTGTTCTATTCAGCAATTGTGGAGAGTGATTTGAAAATGAGTATGATGACGTGTGTGTGTAATGATTTGCATACTATATGCAGAGTAGCATGGTTTACTAGAAACTGTATTTGATTGTACCTGTGTGATGTATTGGCATTTAAAGTCACATAATACTTATATCGAGGACTGTCATGCTTTAATTAGTTTGCCTTTTGTAAAATATTAAGTATTCTTATTCTGTTTTGGTGTTTGTTGTTTAGTCATAGTAACAACTAATGATATTATGGTGTTAGTATTTATCTGAGTTTAGTTTGATTTATTCATAAATGAGTTTTTTTTTGACGCGCAAGTCCTACTTAATACTTAGAATTGACTTTTTCTCTACAATTAGTCTTATCACAAATCAACATTATTGCATTATATAATTTTTGTGTAAATACATTTGTGTATTATACTAGTCATCTAAATTCTCCTTAATTTTGATATTTATTATCTAACTTAATTCTATTAAGTTTACTTTTTGTTTTTGGGTTATTATTTTTGTTTTTTAGCATTCTCTTTGTTTTTTTTGTTTTTTTGGTTTTTAGATTCTTTTTTTTATGGTATTAGCACCATCTTTTGGCATTTCGCTTCTATTTATGCTTAAAATGTAGGTAAAGTATTGTGTCAAACTCCAGGTTGTCTTTCATTATCTAACTTATATGAAGATATATTATTATCCAATGGATAAGGTTCCTTTAAGTTTTTAGTAAATAATTAATCATAAGAGTTTTTCCTGCCATGTAAGAAATTGTTTTGTATTCTCTGAATGTGAATGAATAAATTTCATCTCTAAGTGGTAATAATTATTTGCATTATGATGTTGGAACTTGGTACTTTATCACAGCATAATTAATATGGACTTGTATTTAATTAAAATATTTATTTTATCTATAAAAATTGTTAGTTTTATTTCCTAAAAGAATGCCATTAAGTTTGTATAGTTCCTATTCCTATTTGTATCAATGTATTAAACTATTCTTTGCTTAGTATTTGGAAATATGATTCGGTCTTATCATTTGTTTGATGATACGTACGCAAACATGTATGATATTTTAAGGAATAAAAAAAATGTATTAGGTGCTCCCACTTTGATGTCAGGTTTTGTTATGTGTTGTGTTGTGTTTTTTTTGTTTGTTTTTTTTGTTTTTGTTTGTTTCATTTGTTTTGTGCTTTTTTTTTGTATCTTGAGTTGATGCATGAGTATTTGTTTTGGGTATGTTGTTAGTTTTAATCGTGTTATGTATTATTTTATATCAAATAAATATACTTGTGAAGATTAAACTTATAGATTTTCAGTTTCTTTCCGAGGAGATGTTGATTAGATCGCTCCGAGATTCTGTTTTTGATCAATTTCCATCAACTGTTGGGAATTTCTGTTTTATTATTTGTATTATATTATAAAGAATTATTTTAAATACGTGGACATATACCTTTTTTTGGATTATACACCACCAGCACTCGCAAATGGTTATCATAGTAAGAGAAATTTGTGGTTTTATATAAACTTAATTGCCATATTTGATCATTATTAGCGTGTTTGTGTTTTTTTGTGTTGTGGTCGCCTGTATGGATATTCTAAGTATTTTAATGTGGACGTGTATTGGTGACTTAGAGTCTCTTAAATCCTTTTCGTTTTTTGATTGTCTCATTCGGTATATTCTCCTCCTTGCTTTTTTCCCTCATGCGCGTTTTAATGGTTAAATTGTTCTGTTTTTGAGGAATAGAGTTTTATCTTTTAAGAATAGAAAAGAAAGGAAAGTGTTAGGATCCTTTAATTGCCTCTAAGTTTATATTCTCCTCGAGATAGTGAAAAAATGTAAGGTGGAATATACTTGTGTCATGGCTGAACAAATATATATTGGGTTTTATATATTGTTTTTCTATTTAGGATGTATTGTTTGAATAGATAAGATGTCAATTCTTTGAATTGTATTTGTGTAAGATTGTTTTGTATGGGGCTTGTTTGTAGACTTGTGGGGTGGGATGTTAGTGTTGTTTTATGTTATGGTGGGTGTTTATTTTATTTTACTTTAATAGGTTCTTGTTGTGGGATGCTGTTACTGTTTATTTGTATGTTGGATTGGTTGTGGTTGGGGGGGTGACCTTGGTGTATGTTTTTTTTGTGTTGTTGTAGTGCTTTTTTGTTTTTTTTTATGGGATTATGATTGTTGTTTAAAAAGAGTGGGGCATATAAATATATTTTTTTATTAATTTATTTGTGTCTTGGCGTGTATTTCTTGTTTTATTGAACTTATTGTATATGTTACAGTAGATGATGTTTTTGTTCCTTTGTTTACTGAGACTTCTTTTTTCTTATAAAAGTGAAATTCTTACTTATAATGTACCTTTACTATTTTACCTATTTTGTGTTGACAAAAAGTGAAAGTATCAAATCAATAGCTTTTATCTTTTGTTTTTTAATTCTTATTTTTGTGTATAAAATTTTTTTAATATATTTTTTAGCTTTATTTATTATTTTTTAATTTTTAAAAATACAATTGTGTATAATTTTTTGCGCTTTGTTTTGTTAAAGTACCGCTGTCTTGTGTGTCATTTCATTGAGTTTAAGATTTTATCATATTCAAGATAATTTAGATGTGATATTTTGTTATTTTCCTTATTATTAGCGTTTTTTTTGGTTTATAGTATTGTTTAGTCTATAGGTTTTTTAATTTTTATTTAAATTTTGTATTATTTGACCTCTTGACCGATAATTAATTCACTCAGTTCGATTAGTTGGTAAATATTAACAAGATTATTATCACTCTTTTATATTTATGAGGGGGCATCCGTCATTGGTTTTTTGTTTTATGAGTATAATAGATGAGAGTTTGATTTATTCTGTGTTACTTTTAGGTTTTGTTAATTGTATGTTTGAAGTTTTTTTGTTGTTGATTTTATTTTTTATAGTGATATTATTGATATTGTGTTGATTATTTTTTATCTTGTATTGTTGTTTAATTGATATTAAAATATTACTCCATTGATGAGGCATCCTTATGGATTTATGAATGAGAGTTACATTATACTTTGGCTCGACATTTTCATGCTAAACCTTAGTATGACATCAACAAGTGAATTCAGAAGGTTATGTATTTTGTTCTTGAATATTTTCAAGATTTATAGATACACCCACTTACTTTTGTAAGAAGAGATACTTCTCTAAATACTAAGTATTTAAGCAACAATGAATTGTTCTTAATTGGGACAACAAAATACATTTTACAGTTCTCATCTCTAGCTTGTTAATAATATGCTTCATAAGATATTAACAAATTTCAGAACTTTAATCAAGACATAATGGGATTCATCCCAATCTATAAACAGATGATGTCTTGAATACCTTCTAGGTTGAAACTTTATTGAGTGTATCCATGACACACGCAAAATTCTAACCTTGATAGATTTTGGAGGTAGAGCAATTAAAGTTATCATTAATCAAACAATATGAATATCGTTTGTTTCAACACAATAGACATACCATAATGATGTGGTATTCTATGAGTATTTGGAATTGTGAGACTCCATCAAAATTCCTTAGACAACTTAATTCTCTTTGGATCAAATACTTGTTAATTGGGTCGAGCCAAATTGAGTAGAAAAGTATTTTAAAACCAAATGCATGCTATAATGTATATTTCTTGAATAGTACAAGAACTCTATGTTCATGTGTTTCAAGAAAATAGAACATGTCAAGTATACGTTATAAGTCTTTGATTAATTCAAAGACTTTATTGTTCATGTGTTAATCAAGAAGACATAACAATTTTACTACTTACTTTATGGTATGAGTCATTGATAAATTCAAGGACTTTATAATTATGTCTTGACAAGAACATAATTATTCTAACTAAAGTAATTATGAACGCAAACTCTTGAGTTCAATAGTAATTTCAAGTTAATTACATACTTCATAATTATGATTATATAATTTAACCATAATTATATTGACTAAAGCATGTAGTCAAGATGCTGAAGTAACTTTACATTATATCTTGACACTTAAATGCAATAGGGCAATAAACATCGCGTGTATTTAAGTCCTAGTAGATTTATTAGCTTTCTTACCTTGCGGTCAAGAGAAACCAATAATCATATTGTTATATGTTGTTCCTTGCACACACTTAAGATTTCTCCCACTTGTGTACGGGACAACATTCTTTAATACTATACGACACGCGCTCAAAAGTATAAACAATATGATAGTGTCATAGATATTAGAAGTAGATTTCGAACCATAACGTTTAATAAGGAATTGTGGATTATTATTCTATAGATAACGCTTCGGAAAGCAACAACGAAAAGGCAACGGGTTATCTATAATATAAAATGCAATTTTCCAGAAACAATGGTCATTCATATTCGGAAAGTAATATATTATTTCAAAGCGAGCTAGAAATAATATGGGCAACTAACAAGGAAATGAATCTTGTAGCTCCCACTGAATTTTACAACATTACATGAATGTCTTTTTAGTAGTAAATCACAAAGCTCCCACTGGATTTTTCAACATTGTAAGTGTTACATTACCAGTAGAAAGCAAATAGCAATTTATTTACTTTCCTATTCACTCAAAATGCCTACAAGTAGCAATGTACTTAGGTATTGAACTGAGTATATGAATTTCTACTTATATAGATGAGGGACTAGCCATTCATGCTTTCATTAACTTGAAAATTTTAGCATGCAATTCCTCCTTTATCGTCTGTATAGCCACAAGGGTATTTAGCACTATAAGGAATGAATCGAGTCCAAGAAAATTTACCTAGAAGACCTGCTAGCAATTTTCTTTACTCTTTGCGGTTTAAACTCATACATCGTGACAAGTGCAAGATGTCATTTATTTTGGTAGCTATAGACAAAAAGTTCTCTAGTTACTCAAAATATTTTATCTTTCAATTATTTCAAAACCGAAAAGAAGGGTAATGAAAGACAGTAAATGAGTTTAATTGTAATTGAAAATTTTTAATTATAACCCTATCTTATTCTTGTAAACCAATGAGTATAGATAGAAGTAAGTCTCACTCTTCTTACCAGGAAAAGAGACTTTGTTTGTCTTCTATGAGAAAACAAACTTTCGTTTACGAATTATGTTGCAATAACACAATCAATCAGAACATAGAAAGTTCAATTTTAGTATTTTCGATAATTAAGTTCTTAATAGAATTAACTACCCAATTAATTTACTAATTAAGACTAAGATCCAACTTGACCTCCTACTTGGTAACCAGAGGTCTGACCAGTGAGAAAACAAGTAGGGCAAGAGGTAAGCGACGAGCGTTAATTGCATTTCAATGCAACTCTTAGATTTATGATACTTGTCAAAACATTAGTAATCATGTAATAATGTTAAGAGCATGTTTAGTATCATCTTATGCCCTCGATCCAGGTCTGACAAAGAGACTCGAATTAGAGTAAACAACAGAGGACCTGTAAAAATCGTCAAAGGTCTGACCAGTAGGCGAAATTCACCATGGGTTGGTAGGGGTCCAGGGTCTGACAAAGAGACTCAAACCAATTGCACGTGTTCTACGGTTGGATGGCATAGACTTAAAATTTTTCTAGGGGTATGCACATAAATGTGTTAAAAGCGTGTACAAAGAGGCATGCAAAACAACTTTGTATCACTGATTTTAAAAACCTTTAGTAATGACACTGTAGTGACATGCCATAGTTCACGGTAACTCCAATCGAACGCATAAAGAAACGGAGAAACAAGTCAGCACGAAGCATATTAAAAACCTTATTTCTTTAAGGAATTACGTAAAAACGACCCGCCTTAAACTTCTCTTATAGTTTGTTCTAGTGGATGAGCCGTACTTCCCATGAGTGCATAGCATCCAGTTTTAATCTTGAAAACAATTTTCATATTTTATAGTCTTATTAACATTCTCAAAACAAGTTTTGCACAAAACAAATAATGAGTCACAATGAGCATTTATTTAGACGTGTAATTAATAGACTAGTTTTAATATCATCTTTCAATAAGTATTAGTCCATATTGCATACAATTTTAGGCGTGTAAACTAGTAAACAAGTAAAATTATGCACATAAAGACTAAAACTAAAGATGACATTAAATTAACAAGTAAACATGTAAAATCTGAGTTCTCTTGCGAGTCTTCCCCAAATAGAGAACCATAAGACCCTCACTAGGTTTTCATCAATGTGCCTAGATCGCCCCATTCATCACGAGAGTGATTGAGTAGGTCTTATGGCCGGATAGGTAAACACAATCAGACTAAATATGTAAAAGATCTAGTTTCCAAAAATAAAAGATTTTAGTTACCATAAATAAAATCAAGATCTTTTAACTATATAGTGTGATTTTTTATAAAAGGAAACAGACATACTAAATTAACAAGTTTAAATTTATTCCCTCTTTAGCAATCAAAAGTAATCAAGATCCAGATCTACAGATTTTATTTAATTATGGCAAGGATTTGCATGATGTTTGCCATATTTGCAAGAAAACATTAAATAAAATATCGCGCAGCAGATCAAGTTATATGAATTAAATCTAAGCGTGAACAATCAAGACATGATATAATTCAAAAAGTGTAACCCTAATGCCAAAACGAGGTGGCTCGTGATGCCACTGTTGGGATTTAATAATCTAGGTAACCAGTTTAGCTACGAGTACGCAGCGGATTGGATCTAGTTAAGGCACATAGAATTAACACTTAATAAAGTAAACAAGTAATTTACTAACCTTTTGTTTAATGATAAAAATCAATAAACTTATGCCAAATCTTAAACTTGAAAACATAGTGGTTAAATTACCACCTCTACGGTTGCTCACACAACACGTCGAACAAGTACGCAACAATGCTAGTCGTAACTTCACGAGCTATAAACACCGATGGTGTATGCTATATTTACTTGAACCAAAAACCAAACAACCTTTGTATGTTTGCACCGTAAATAAGAAAAACCCGGATTGGGGTTTTACCAAAATCGGTTGTAGGTAAAATCGATGAACCGTAAATCCCTAAAAGGGATATAAGGTCGATCACAATAATGAAAAAGGGTATATGGAAATTGCAATTAATATTGCATGCACATACAAAGCCTCACTATGCATGCGTATGTAAAACAAATGCATGCCCAATATATGTTTTCTTATTGGTTGTCAAATAGAGGAGAAACACAAGAAAACATAATAAGGGATGGCGCCAACGTGGTCGTGGGTTCGAGTCCCACGGATGGCGCCAACTTGTTGAAGCATAATTTGGTTGGGTTGGTCTTGACGACTCTCCTGGTGCCGTTCGTCATCTTTTCGAGCCTTGAATAGTGCTACACTCAAAGAAGAACCGGTTAGAAGGGGACCCGAGGCCGGAGCCCCGGGATCCACCCTCCGACGGTCAAGTCAGAATAGTATAAGCATGTTATATAAAGAGGTGGTAGAGAATAACCTGTGTAGATGGAGGTAGGATGATCCTACCCCTGTATATATAGTGTATGGATAAGGGTTACGTAGGATGTGGGCCACCCTTTTATCGGGTTTGGCCCATTGGGTATGGCCCATTCCGGACTATACGCCAACAGATTTAGTAATCATTTTGTGTCGTTCTGAGTGGGGAAGAAACGAACAAAGATTTTTGTTCGTCTAGAGTTCTATGTGTCATGAATTAATTAATGAGGAGGAGAGGGGTGTTTATATAGCCCTCTAACCCTAATTGTAGATAAACTAGGATACCCTCATAATCCTTATCACAATACAATACTTATCCCTTGTCTCTAAAATTTATCTCAAAACCACCTTCTAGAAGCTATATGGGTCGGCCAACAAGTGACACCCACAAGGTTCGGGTTTTGTCAATTTTAGTCCCTTCGGTTCATATTTAAATATTCGTTGAGTTAATTATAAAATATAACGGTAACTAACGGTTATTTAAATCATCAACGTGAAGCATATTAAAATCCTTAATAATAAATAAATATATATTAAGTATTTAATAAACGTACTCTTCGTGTCTTAACGCGTGTGCCCCCAATAGGCTCACATATTCGTAACGTATACGTGCTAGCCAACTACCATAACCCAACAGTACGTACTTATTTCATTATTTGTCCGTAACAGGGCAAAGCAGTTGGAAGAAGTTCAACCCTAGCTCTAAATAAAGTTCTGTAAGTTTGATACCAAATTAACATGCTTTTCCTTATTAGATAGCCGAACAGGCAAACTAATCTTTGTTCTTATTGGTGCACTAGATCAAAAGACAAGTCAGTTGCAAAGAAGATCAAGAACATAACTCTCAGGACGATCGGTTAATGTACAAATGATCCTGATCAATTATTTTGCATAACATTCCTCTATGAATATATTTGGCTATTTGCTAATCAATTGATGTTTTTTCATGACTTTCAGCATCTTCAAAAACAACCAAGACTAGAAATCGTGAACCTGAACACCAAGCAACAGTTGAAGCAAGAGTTGCACCAAAACCATCAAATGTAACAAAGAAGCACCCATGTCATAGAACGGGATGCGAGTGCATTATTTGCATTCAACCACCAAGTGGGTCAAAACACTCATCAACATGCCCATGTCGTGCTTGTGTTGTTAAAAGACTTCATGTCAAGACCATGACAGAGAACCAGAAACCACCCATTTGGCGGCAGAGAAAAGTTCCAGAACTAGCCAAGCCCTTAAACCAACAAACTATTACACTCCGTAGTGGCTCAGAAGAGAACCGAAATGAAGGAAGAGAGCTATCACAGTCAGCCTAGCCCTCAAACCAACAAACCATCAGAGTCAACCGCGACTCAGAAGAGAACCGAAATGATCAAAGCTTGACATGTTCACATTCAGATAATACTATTCGGCCATTATTTGACATGAATCTCCTAGCGTGTGATGATGATGAAGACTTGGTAGATCCAACACGTCAATATACTAATGGTTACAGTGGATACTTAAGCGAATAGGCAAAATGGTGGATGCGGCAGTATGGTGGTGTATGGCATATGGCGGGCTTGTAGGAGTTCGAATATTCAGAATTGCGTTTAAAACTTAAAACAATGTTTATTAGTATTTTCATTTTATGGTTTAAGGGATACTAGACGAGTACCCGTGCATAGCAACGGAAATTTCTAGCGGCAGATAATTAACGATATGCGATATTGTGGTAAGTGTTTCGTGAAACGTTCAAATTAGAATGTGAAAAGATCAAACTATAATTGCAAACAGTTGTAACATGCGGTAATAAAACTCAAGCAAAAATAATTTAACGTGTATCAACCGTCATTGGGTAATGATCATTTGTGTCTCCTTTTTTAATGTATATAGTCATTTGATAAATCATAGTTTTTAAATATTTGTATTTTTTATGCAAACTATAATCACAACAATCATCTGTCGCTATTAAATCCCGTTGTTATGCACGGGTACTCGTCTAATATTAAATATATATAAAGTTACGGTAAGTAACTATAATTTACAAGACAACATGGTGACACATTAACACTCTCATAAGACTATTTTGCTGCAAAATATACACTACATTCATAAATTCAAATTCCTAATAATTACGTAACTTTTGTACATTGCTACTCTCCCTAAACAATGATCATCACCCTTACACAAGTAACTCTTTCATGCATGGTTATATTTTGGTTATGCACGTTTAATACTATAAGATAATAATTTGTTCAGTATAGTTAAAGCTTATTAAAAAATGTGAAGGTATCATATGTCAATTTAAGAACAACAGAATACTTCGGATAATTGATATGAGAGAAATCACATATCCGTTTTATATCAAAAATAACCCTACAAAGATGAAAAATGAACAAATTATGCTTGTATATTGTGTATTTTGTCTTTTGTGATGTGTAGGTACAGATATTGCAAAAATCACAAGAAAAGAGCCAAAAACCGGGCAAAAACAAACACGAGACGGAAAGAGTACACAAGAGCGGGAATTTATCAAGCAAAGGTCAACAAAAGTCAACCAAAGTCAACCTTGGTCAACTCACAAGATGACAAAACCTTTGAAAGCACCAAAAAGCCCTTAATGTTAAATCAATTTCACCAAAAGTCCAAAAAACAATAACACCGTTAGTCCTTTAATATTTAGGGACTAACGGTCGTTAAATCCAAAATTAACCAAATCCTTAAACCTTTAACCCAGCCCAATTTCTCTTTTATATAATCCCATGGCCCAATCCCTTTAAAATAGCCCAAGTCAACTCCATTTAAAAGCCGGGTCAAACAAACAAAGTAAGAAAAGAAAAAGGGCGCCAAAACGTTTTACTATTCACCGTCTTCCCCCATTTCACCCTGCATCAAAATTAAAGGGTAAAACCTACTCCCTTCACTTATCCTACGTGGCGTCAAAGATGCTAAGTACCAAGCTCCATATCAGCATGCTTAAACGTCATCAAAAGCCAATGATTGGCTATCTGACACAAGGAATGCCACGCGTGCACTAAGGAAACACACCAAATGAGGAAAATTACACTGAAAACAGTTCAAAAGAAGCACAAAAGCTCCAAGGAGTTAGAATTGCCACGCTGGCAATCCGTGTGCTCTATTCTCATCCAACGGCTAATAATCAGGATCCAATGATTAGAAGGAATGAAGGGTTGAGCTCAAGTGGAGCGTGTATGAGCCTAGAACCTTCCCTCTTGGCCTATAAAAAGAGCCTCATCCTCACTCACAGGAGATATCTAGAAGTAGTGTAGGATTTTAGTAGTAGCTTAATTTAGCTTAATAGTAGTTTTTTAGCTTATTGTTTTTAAATCAATGTAATTTTCTTTTTATCAGCTTGTAATCAGTTTCCTTAATCAATAAAAGTTTGTTAATTTAAGGCTTTAATTGCATTTCATGTTTCCACTTATATGCATTGTTGTTTATATAAGATCCTTTTGTGTTCAAATAAAGTTCAATAATGTTTCAATAAGATTGTCATTATTTACTCATATAGAATAGTAGGATACTCATTTAAGCTCTTAAAGCTGAAATATGAGCTATTGTCACTCAATTCACCCTCAATTTACCTAGCTTTATATTTGGAGGGATAACCAGATTGGAAGGGTGTCCAGGACCTCACTAGCTTATCTATGATAAGCTGAGATTGTTGATAAGATCATAGAGACAACTTTTAAGAATGTGTGTGAAAGGCCAATTGTTAAGGTCTTCAGTTTTTCCCATTTATGAGCTTAAATCTTGCATTTTTAGCTTTTATATTGCTTATGGTCTGCTTATTAGTGTTTTGTATAGCTTATTTGGGCTTATCATTGTTTATCTATGCTTTGTTAGATCATTTTTAGCTTTAAATCTCATTTTATTAGAAGCTTTTGTGAATAAAAAGTAGTGTAAAACTCAAAATATAGTAGCTAATCTGTTGGTTGCTTATTGTTTCTGCTTATTTAGTTGTTAAAATCTGCTCATTAGGTCTTATAGTAGCTTAATAATATCTGGCATTAGAAATCTAAGCTTAATTTCTCAATTTTATAAGCTCAATATGGATTCAATCATTTTAAAGGGGTGTTTGGTTCAGGCAGTACTAACTTAAGTTAGTACTGCCCAGATCCATTTGGCTTTTCAAAGTGATTTAGAACTTCATAATTTAGTTTATAAGATTAGGATTTTTAGGTTTTAAGGGTTAAATTAGCTTATTTCAAGTTTAAGTGTTGTTAGTTAGAATCTGGTGTCATTAGTTCAGCTTACTAGGATCCTTATAGCTTAAATAGGTTTTAGTTATTTTAGCTTATCAAATTACTCTTGTTTTGGTGTTTTAGAGTTGTAGGAATTAAGTACTTTAGTCTGTTTTGGTTTGATTTGAGTTTTGGTTAATAAAGTGTCAATTGAATCAGATAGTCAAAACAGGCTTTAAGCCATTTTCTAGCTTAAAAATAAGCTTGATAGGATTAGAGTTAGGGTCTGAAACTTGGTGTACAAGTAGATCTTAGGCCAAATTATAAAGTTTAGGGCTTAATTTGTAGTAAGTAGCTTATTTACCATCTGTTGTTAAGTCTGCAATTTAGCACTTTGTCTTTTTGATAAAAACCAAAAATAGTGTATTCTGCATAAATAGGCTTTTTCATTAAGCATTTTCCTAGCTTATTTGACTTTCAAATTCTTTTTCAATTGCTATTTTAAGTAGCTTATAGAACAAGCTTCTTAGTGGTATGAGTTTTATAGCAATAAGGTTCTGAATGTGAGCTTAAAAATAAGCTCAAAGTTGGTGTTTTGTCTGTTTTGAAAAGTGTTTTGCAACATAAGTGCTTTTTAGGATTTCTAGCTTATGGCTTATCATTTCTTGCTTAATTCTAGTTTTAATTAGCTTATTAGGTTAGTTGTAGGATAGTATAGCTTATTTTGTTAAATTAGAGTTTATTTTAGATTAATTGTCATTTAAGTTTTGAGAAAAAGCAAAAATATGTCTTAAGTGTTTCTGTCTGTTTAATAAGCTAAATTCTAGCTTATTTGTAAGATTTAAAAAAGTTTCTTTTTTAAAAGTTGCTTATTTTTGTTAGTTTTATAACT
Source organism: Tanacetum coccineum (assembly GCA_026074375.1). Taxonomy (NCBI): domain Eukaryota; kingdom Viridiplantae; phylum Streptophyta; class Magnoliopsida; order Asterales; family Asteraceae; genus Tanacetum; species Tanacetum coccineum. The sequence goes on from BQNB010032907.1 coordinate 36,994, forward strand.
TTGCTTTTTAGAGTTTTTTGCAAAAATAAAAAAGGGGAACAAGGGAAGTCAAGGGTGAGCAAGACTCGAACCCTTGACCTCGACCTCGTTTCAACCCTTTTATACACCTCAACACACACACTCAGCACCACTGCGCCCTTGGGACTTTTCTGTCCAAGGGTGCAACAAAAATTTACTTAACACCTTTTTGAGCCCTTTTTATAATAAGCACTTCGTGTGCTGTTTTCATTTTTTTAGCTTATTCGTTTAAGCAATTGTTGAGTTTTAAAGTTTCCTGCATTCTTTACATCTTTAGCTATTTTTAGTATTTTTCTAGGATTTTTAGCTTAAGGTTTAGCATTTTTTGTACATTTATTAAGTATAAAAACTTTAAAAAATCATAAAAAATAGAAAAATAATCAAAAAAAATAAAATTCTTTTTTATAAAATTTTATTTTATCATATTTTAGGTTCAGGATTTTAAATTTACTTTCGTAGGGTTAAAATTTAAGAATTTTATTTTTTAAAGAACGGGATTTGATTCCCGCTCTCGTTTTCTTCGTTTTTAACTTTAAGTGCTCTTGGTTTAGGATTTCCTTAGCTTTTTCTTATAAGTTAGTAAATTAGGATCATTCTAGGTATAATTTTTGATAATCTAAGTTTTAATTGTCCTTTTTTCTTTAATTCCCGTTATTGTTTAGTGCTTATTTGCTTAATTGTTTAGTCGTTTATTTACATTTATATGTTTTATGTGTTTTTAATTAGTAGAAATAGAAAAACTAATTCAAAAAGTTTAAAACCATTCAATTCATTGTCCAAATAAAAACGGAGTTTCAATTTCATAATTCTTGGGGTATAAGCGACCTGGTGAACACTTACCGGTTAAACGTACGATATTTTTGTGAGATTTTCCTAATTACCTTTGTCCTCAAGGGTAGTTTTGGAATTGCTATACTTTTATATTATACGTATAAAATTGTAACATCAAAATTTTTGGCGCCGTTGTCAGAGAATTGTGTTAAAGATTCTCTCGTTTGAATTTGTCGACCGTGATTTGGAGAACCTTTCATCTTCGAAAGTTACGTCTTTTGAAAAAAATCAAAAATAAAATAAATAAATAAAAAGTAATATAAAAAGTAAAAAATATTTTTCTTTTTCTTTTTTCTATGTGTAGAAGTTAATTGATATATAAAAAAATACAAAAAGATTGGCTCTTCCGGATTTTTTTATGTTTTTATTGTGTTATCTTAATACTAAATTACACAAGCAATTTAATTCTCTTAACTTGTGAATTGTTGAATATCATTAAATAAGTTCAAGCACTTAAGATTTCAAACAAAAGTTACCGTCTTGTGTCACATTACGTAAAAGGCGCACCTCTTTGTGAAATAAGTTATTAGGAGGGTTGTTCACCACGGGAACTACGATCCCGAAGGACAACGTTGTTAAGGCGATTCGCTCCAATTATGTCACACGTTTGCTGTTTCACTTAAGGGAGTTAACTTAAGTTTGTTGATTATTCGGTGAAACAAAAATATTTTTGTGTATATATTTTTCTCCTTGTTTTTCCTCTTATCCAAATAATTCACCCGTAACCATTCCGAGACGTCGAAATAGAAGACGTGCTCCAAATGTAGTCGAACCTGAGCTTCGTACTATCGTTGAAGTTGCACCAAGGCGGAACGAACAATGGTAAGAGCTACTCGAGCACCCAGGAAAAGGGTATGGAGAAGCTATCGTTTATATGGAATTTAATGCGGGATCATTTTGAGATTAAGACAAATTTGCTACAATTAGTTCAAGCTAGCCCGTTTCACGGTTTTGAAAGGGAAAATCCCCACACTCATATTAACAACTTTAAAAGGATTACCTCGACTTTGAAATTTAGGGATGTGCCGAATAATGTGATTAAACTCATGATGTTTCCATATTCGCTCGAGGGGGCCGCTAGAGTTTGGTACGATAAAGAACCTCCTAATTCGATCTTGACTTGGGAGGATCTCGTAACCAAATTCGTGAATCAATTTTTCCCTCCCTCGAAGACTACTCACTTAAAAAATGAAATCTCTCGTTTTACCCAAAAATTCGAGGAGACATTTAGTGAAGCATGGGAACGATTTAAGGAAATGCTTAGAGCTTGTCCCCAGCACGGATTTTCGGAGTTAACCCAAATAGATACTTTCTATAATGGTTTAAATGATAATGATCAAGACTCCTTAAATGTCGCGGCGGGTGGAAATCTTTTGAGTAAGACTACTAGAGAGGCTTTGAACATAATTGAGAATAAAATCAATGTTTTCTAGGGTGATACGAAATTCTATGAAAGTTTTATAAATCAGGTATGAGATGAATTGATAAGCTTGCGGACCAAATTTCGACCTTAGTTGAGATTGTTTCTAAGAAAGTTGTCACTCCCGCTATGGTTAAAGCGGTTGAGGAACGTTGTGTTACTTGTGGTGGGCCTCATGCTTACTATAATTGTCCTAATACCGATTAGCATATCAATTCTATGTGTTTGTGCTGCACGGATTACTACAATCAAGTGGTCACTCCAAACCGTTTTTGTTAGCTAAACACATGGTACCACCCGGTTTTTTTGACTCTGGTGCAAATAATGGTCAAAATTAGGGTATAATCAAAATCAAGGTCAAGAGAATAATTTTAATCGGGGAAATAATTTTCATGGAAATCAAGGTTTTTAAGTTTCAAATAATCATGCTCCAAATTTTCAAAATCAAGGATTTCAAAACCAACCTTATCAAGTTCCTAATAATCAATTTCAACAAGGTGTTCCAAAATGAGTTTTCCAAATGATATGAAATCTATTGATCAAATTGATGGAAAACATGCAAGTCAAATCAACTCATTGAAAGAAGATTTAAGAATGAAAATCTCAAAATACGATTAAAGACTCAAAACCCGTCTTGATGTATTCACCAAAATGCTTTTCAAAAATAATTTGCAAAATATGTTAAGTGGATTTTTCCAAGACCAAGCCTTAACTTTGGGTACTCTTCTGAGTAATACTATTCCTAACCCGAAGTGTGAGATGAAAGCAATCACTACTCGAAGTGGTGTTGCTTTTGAGAGACCTTTGATTCCTACTAATCCTTCTCCCAAAAAGGTAGTGGAACGAGAAACCGAGGAGACAATGGATAAGGAGCAAACTAATTTCCAAGGAAGTACCGCTCACATCCAACCTCCGGTTAACCCCATTCTGATTCCGGAACCCGATGTTCCGAAGACTTTACCTAAGCCTAATATTCCATATCCTTCGAGACTTAATGATCAAAAGTTCCGTGAAAAAGCTTCGAATCAAATGGAGAAGATCTTTCAAATCTTTCAAGATTTGCGCTTCGACATTAGCTTCGCGGACGCTTTACTTTTGATGCCAAGATTTGCCCCTACGATTAAGAATTTGCTCATGAATAAGGAAAAGTTGTTTGAATTAGCTAAGATACCGTTGAACGAGAATTGTTCGGCGATGCTCCTTAAAAAGCTTCCCGAAAAGCTTGGAGATCCCGGCAAGTTTCTTATACCATGTGATTTCCCAGGAATGGATGTATGTCACGCCTTGGCCGATCTTGGCGCGAGCATAAATCTTATGCCTCTTTCCATTTGGAAAAAGCTTTCCCTACCCGAACTTACCCCCACGCGGATGACTTTAGAATTAGCGGATCGATCCATTACTCGTCCTAAAGGACTCGCCGAAGACGTCTTTGTCAAAGTTGGGAGTTTTCATTTTCCTACCGACTTTGTTGTTGTTGATTTTGAAGCCGATCCTCGGGTTCCTCTCATTTTAGGAAGATCCTTTTTGAGGACCGGTCGTGCCTTAATTGATGTGTACGAAGGAGAGCTTATCTTAAGGAACGGGGATGAACGATTAATTTTTCATGTCGATAAGCATCCTCAAAAGCATGCAAACGAGTCAATTAAAATGATTAATTTCATTGATGTCTCATGCGAGGATAGTTTTGGAGAAGTATTAAAATTAAAAAAATCAAATCATTTCTCGAGTGGCAGTACCACTCCGCTTTCTAATTCTCGTCCTAGTCTCATATCTTTTGAGACTAGCAATTCTCTTCTTGAGGAGTTCAATGATGAACTCGCTCTTCTTGACCCATTTCCACCGGGAAATGAGGATGTTGATTTTGAAGCCGATCTTAGAGAAATTGAATTGTTGCTTAACCGTGATCCGTCAACAGATTTTTCACCTAAGATTACGTTTGATCTTAATCCCGAGAGGTTCACCAACGTACCTGCTCTAGTTTGCTTACCTCCACCGGGAGATAACGAATCATTTCTTAAGAAGGATGTTCAAGAAGTAAATTTTTGAATTTATTCGAACTCCCTTTTAGAATTTGATGACAATTACAACTCTAGTGACATTAATCCTCTTTTTAATGAGATATTAGAGGATGTCGAGAACGAGGACTCCAATGTTTCTAATTTTGATGAGCCAGTTTTACTTAACATACCTCTTTTTGATGAGGATGAGTGTTTCGGCCCAGGAGGCAAAATTGATAAGATCGATGCTTTTATGGACGCTTATAATGACTCGAAAGGAGACGTTCTTGAGATTTTGCATAACACCATCCATAATCTCTTCCCCGGGGTGTTTTTAGATCAGGACCCAAGAAACTTAAAGGATGAACCTGATAATGATGATTTGATGACCAAGGACAAAGTTTTTGACCCCAGGATTTGGGAGAAATATTTCTCTCCATTAATTGTGAGATTATCCTCTAAGGATCGCCATTTTCTTTCCGTCACAATTGTTATCCAAATCCTTCTTACTTATCCTGTGAACTTTCTTCTCTCCTGCGGGAATGAGGATACCATTTTTGACCCCGGCATCTTCGCTTTTCATTTTTCTTCTCTTGAGCCGGTGGCATTTGAAAGTCAAATGGAAGTTTGCTCTTCCACTTGTTTCATCCCCAAGGATAAATAAATTCGAGGTTCGAGTCAAGCTATGTGACTCGGTTACCAAAAACAAAGCGCTTCGTGGGAGGCACCCCATGCTTATCCATCTATCTTCTTTCATATTTCTAATGTAATGTGAGGAGGCTTGTACTCTTGCGATTCTTGTTGTTTGTGCTTGTGATTGTTTGTAGGATTGACCTAAAAATTTTGAAGTCTCTCGTGTTCGGTGTTTTGTCCTGGTTCACTCGAGCTTCCAAGCCTTTGCTTGCCGTTAGTTTGGGGAAATCCGATATCCTTGATTATTATCGACTAACATCTATCTTTTAGCATACTTAATAAACGGCTTAAGATTTTTGTGATACTTTCTCCATGCTCGGATTATGCATTCGACTTTTTGAGTTCTAGAATGGGGTTTTGAGCCTTAGACTAGGAAACATTAAGGACAATGTTTAATTTTAGTATGGGGTGGTATATCTTCGATATGATCTTACCTACCTTAGCCCGTTGTTCTCACGTACCTTGTTTTCCAGCAAAAATTTTAAAATTTTATATAAGAAAAAAAATAGAAAATGATGAAAAATAAAAAATAGTTGATAAAAATAATAAGTATTTTGACACGAATGTAGGCTTTCTGTTGGTGAGAACAAAAGTAAATTTTAACCCGACCGGTTTTATATCTTAGCTTTCTCCTTAACGTAAATGAATTGAAATTTGCTAATCTTTTATACAAGGAGCTATAAAAAGCAAGTCTAGCTTGAAAAAGTCAAGATTTTGCAAGTTCCCATAATTGATTTTAAATATGCAAAGATCGATTTATTTGGCTAAGTATTCACTAGTTTCTTTCTTAGAAATTTTAAATTGTGAAGAACAAGAGATGATAGAGTAGAATATAAGTTTTGATGCTAAACGTGGAATAGTTGGATTTCTTTAAGGCTCATAAGTGTTAATTGTGGCTTTTTCTCCCATTAGCTTGTTTCACCTTTATATATAATTGTTTAATAAATAAAGTTGTGCGGTTTTTTGGTTAATAATTAGTTAATGGAAGTTTTCTTTAGTTCCTTTGTGATTAAGATGAGTATACATCAGGAATACTTAATTTGGCATACTATATGTATCACAATAATAAATATTTTGCTTATCCCTTAAAGACCTAGGGTTTATGGGTAAGTAAAATTTAATCATGAAATTATAGCCTTATTCCTTCCTTAAAGAGGCCTTAAGGTATATGGAATTGGATATTAGTTTGCTTAATTTTTTGTCTTTTTGTACCTACGAGCCTTAGGGTATATGGTGCAAATAAGATTGGTCCATTTATGTCTTAAAGGGCCTAAGGGTATATGACATGAATGGTGCCTTCCTTAAGTAACCTAATAAAAGCCAAATTTTGGTTGCCTCGATGTGGACTTAATTTTGATGACATTTGATCTTTTGAAAAGGGCTAGGAGCTAATTATTGTGTTTTTAACCGTTACACTTTATTTTTGGAATTAATAAGTATCGAAATAAAGTCTTAAAGAGCCTTCGGGTATATGACTTAAATAAAATCTTGAGATACAAAATTAGGAATAAGGGAGGAGAAGTAATACACAATTAGCTTTATGAGTAGTGATAGCATCATAACTTGTATTTACAATGAATTGTATTTTAAGCGTTGGCTTGGAGAGTGAAACGGGGACATAAATTTATCCCATTGGACACTTGTTGGCATTTGTTCTGTGATCCTAAAAGTTATCAATGAATAATAAAAGCAATACATTATGTCGCAAATGAATAAGTTGTAAGTTGTAAATAATGAAAATCATAAAAATGGATAAATTTTATAAAAATAGGAAAGCGAGGTGTATTAAAACTTGGGATTTCATTAACTTTCCATACAAAAGACTTTGCTACATTTCAAAGGATTAGTTTGAGGAGGTTTTGGAATATTTGGTTTTATGGCATATAACATTGAGCGTGAGGACACGACAATCATTTAGTTTGGGAAATTTTTTGATATGTGAGAAATCACATATCCGTTTTATATCAAAAATGACCCTAAAAAGATGAAAAATAGATATATTATGCTTGTATTTTGTGTGTTTTGTCTTTTGTGATGTGTAGGTACGGATATTGCAAAAATCACAAGAAAAGAGCCAAAAATCGGGCAAAAACAAACACGAGACGAAATGAGTATACAAGAGCCAGGAATTATCAAGCTTTGGTCAATAAAAGTCAACCATGGTCAACTCACAAGATGACAAAACCTTTGAAAGCACCAAAAAGCCCTTAATGTTAAATCAATTTCACCAAAAGTCCAAAAAACAATAACACAACACGCGCTTAGTCCTTAATACTTAGGACTAACGTCGTTAATCATGTTATTACCAAACCTAAAACCATTTAACCGAGCCCAAACAAATAAACCAAATCCCGTGGCCCAATTCCTTTTATATAAGCCCAAGTCAACCCTTAACCGGGTCAAACAAAGATATTAAAAGAGAAAAAAAGGGCGCGAAATAGGTTTACTATTCACCTTCATCCCAAACTTCACCATGCGTCAAAATCAAGCGAGTAAAACCCACTCCCTTCACTCATCATGTGCCTCAAGAGCTAAGGACTAAGCTTGAAACGGCTTCAAAGGCCAATGATTGGCTAGCTCTGACAAAAGGAATGGCACGTGTACATCAAAGAAACACACCAAATGAGGGAATTTGCACTAAAATCAGTGCAAAAGAAGCACAATCACTTCCCAATGATTGGATTGCCACGCTGGCAATCCGTGTGCTCTATTCTCATCCAACGTAATGATCAGGATCCAATGATTAGAAGGAATGAAGGGTTGAGATCAAGTGGAGCGTGTATGAGCCTAGAACCTTCCCTCTTGGCCTATAAAAGGAGCCTCATCCTCACTCACAGGTATCGAGTTTTTTTTAGCAAGTAGTGTAGCTTATTAAATGTAATTTTAGCTTATTAAGTTGTTTTAGCTTATGTTTTCAATAAATGTAATTTTTCTATTTTGTAATTATTTTATTAATCAATAAAAGTTATTTTCATATTGTTCAATTTACCAATTCATGCTTTTACTTTAATGAACTAGAATTGAAATAAGCTCTTTTAAGCTCTTTAGCTCAATAACTGTGGATTATTACTAATAGCTTACTTATATATTCAGTTAAGCTCTAAAGCTTAATTGAGCTTAATGGAAATACCAAAATTAATCCCCAAACTACCTCAGCTTATTTTGGAAGGGAAGCCAATAATGGGAATGGCTTCCAGGACCTTTTACCAGCTTATCATTAGATAAGTCTGGCAGCTTGTTGAGTAGCTTTTTATAAGCATTAATACCTAGTTTTTGGTGTATGAAAAAAGAAAAAAGGGGGAATAAAGGGAAAAAAAAAAAGAAAAAAAAAAAAATAGAAAATAAAAAAGAAAAAAAAAAAAAAAAGAAAAAAAGGAAAAAAAAAAAAAAAAAAAGGAAAAAAAAGAAAAAGGGGGAGGAAAAAAAACAGAAAAATAAGGTGAAAAAAAAAGAGGCTCCTTGTAAGTTCTCATTTTACATTTTAAAGCTCAAAATTGCACTTTAGCTTAATTCTGCTTATTTCATGCTTATTATTATTTAGATTAGCTTATTGTTGCTTATTATAGTTGTTAAAATGCTATTGTGTTTATTGTTAGTGTAGACTTAATTTTCAAGTATTTGTTATAAAACAGTCCCATATAAAATAAAAAATAGTAGCATAATTAGTTGTCTTATTATTTCTGCTTATTTAGTAGTGAAAAGCTGTTCAGTTAGTTCTTATATTAGTTAAAACAATATCTGTATTTGGAAATTTTGCTTTAAAATCTCAGATTTAATAAGCTGAAAATGAGTTTATGCAGTTTGAAGGGGTGTTTGGCACAAGGAGGTACTAACTTAAGTTAGTACTGCCAAAGGCTATTTGGCCTGGATTGACTATAATCATCATTTTTTAATGTTTTAATAAGTAGGTTTAAGTTTTTTAATTAGATTTTATAAGCTTTTGATTAGTTTATGTAAAAGTTGTTTTAATCTGAGGTCTTAGTTTAGATTCACAGTTTTTTGTGCTTTAAATTGTTTCTAGCTGCATTGTTATCATTTGTTCTTGAAGGTGGTGGGGGGGGGGTAATTATAAATAGGTGTAGTTATTAAAGTCTCGTAGGTTTGGTTTAATTTGGTCAAAAGTTGGGTCAATTTGCACCAGATAGGATAAAAGGCTTTTAAGACATTTTAAGCTCAAAATCAGATAGATTATAGTAGTTATTAGCCTTTATAAACTTAGTGCAACAAGTAGTTATATGGGGGGGGGGCGGCTAATTCAAGAATCTGTTTGAGCTATTTTACAATAATTTGCTTATTTGTCCCATCTGTTCATTTAAGCTTAAAATCAGTACTTTGTCTTTCAAACTAAAAAGAACCTCCATACATACTGACTCAAAAAGCCGTTTTCAATACATTCTCTTAGCTTATTTGATTTTCAACCTTTTTTTTGATGTTTTAAGAGTTTATAAGCCAACTTTCTAATAGTAATAAGTCTTGAATCCGTAAGGTTCCATTTATCTCTGAAAAATAAGCCTCAAAGTTTCTAGTTTTCTGTTTTTTGAAATCAGTGTCCACATGAAGTGCTTATGATTTTCTAGCTTTTGGAAATTTAATTTTTGCTAAATTTGTTTCTGTTTTGCTTATAGGTTCATAATAGGTAGTTGTAGCTTTATATTGATTAGGTTTTTAGCTTATTTAGCTTAATATTTTTTTTAGTATTGTTTGAACAGCAAAAAAAAATAATTTTAAGTCATTTATGTCTGTTATAAGCAAAATTCTAGCTTATTTAGTGATTATTCAGAAAAGTTACGTTTACAAAACTTGCTTATTTTCAGCTGTTAAGCAACTTTGTTCAAAAAGTTTTTTGAAAAATTAAATAAAATGGGAAGTAGGGAAATCAGGGTGAGCAAGGCTCGAACCCCTACCCTAACCCACCCCCTCAACCCTTTTAAAACGCCTCAACACACACACACACCATATCCACTGTGCCCTGGGACTTTACAGTCCAAGGGTGCACAATATAAGAAATTTAACACCTTTTTGTTTTTTTCTTAATAACACGTTTCGAGTGCTGTTTCTATTTTTTCAAGCTTATTCGTTAAGGCTTATTCTGAGATTATTATTTTCTTGCATTCCTTGCATGTTAATAAATTTTTAGGAATTTTCTTAGATTTTTAAATCATAGTTTTCTATTTTTCTTGCATTTATTTAGTTTAAAACTTTAAAAAATCATAAAAAATAAAATAAAAATAAAAAAAATAAAATTCTTTTTCTAAAAATCATTTTAGGTTTATTAGCATCTAGGAAAATTAGTTTGGCCCTTTTAGGTTTATTTTTGCTCAATTTAGATTTTAGTCGCGTTTTCTTTAAAATCCCGTTAACGTTTTTGTGTTTAATTGCTTAGTTGTTTAATTTCCTTTGCGTATTTTATGTGTTTTTATTCGTAGAAATAGAAAACCAACTCAAAAATTTAGAACCATTCAAGTCATTGTCCAAACAAAAACGAGGTCTCAATTTCATAATTCTTGGGGTATAAACGACCCGGTGAACACTTACCGGTTAAACGTACGATATTTTTGTGTGAATTTTCCTTATTACCTTTGTCCTCAAGGGTAGTTTTGGAATTTCAATACTTTTATATTATACGTATTATTATTGATAACTCAATCACAGTACTAACTACTTAGAATATTTTCTTCAGTCTTCACCAGCAGTAGAAACCGTAACCAACAGCAGTAACTTCAACAGCACTAAGAAGTCTTTTAATCTCAATAATTCTTCTCATGAATTTTCAACTGACTAGACGTATAGGCTATCACTTTACCTCTTTGCATTAACACACAACCTAGTCCTATCCCGGACGCATCACAATATACCACAACGTCTTCCGGTCCATCGGGGAGAGCTAGAATAGGCGCATTACACAACTTATCCTTCAAGGTTTGAAATGCCAATTCCTGTTCCTCACCCTAATCAAAAGTCTTACATTTCTGAGTCAAGATAGTAAGAGACTTAGCTATCTTAGAAAAGTTCTTAATGAACCTACGGTAATATCCAACCAATCCTAAGAAATGAACAAAAAGGAAAAAAAAAAAAAAAAAAAAAACCTCGGTCAGAGTTCAGGGGTCTACATGATCCCATTACCATGTATCACATGCCCAAGAAACTGTACTTCTCTAAGCCAGAATTCACACTTAGAAAACTTAGCATACAGGTTTCTCCTTTTTGAGCAGTCCCAAGACTAACCTTAAGTGTTCTACATCTTCTTTGTCTTAGAGTAGATTAAGATATTGTCTATAAACACTATCACAAACTTATCAAGATTACCTACAAAATCTATTCATTAAAACCATAAATCCCGATGGAGCTTAGTCAGACCAAAGGGTAAAACTGTAAACTCGAAATGTCCAGAACGATTTTCTAAACGCAGTCTTCGGAATGTTCATCCTCATGCACTTCTCAACTGATGGGTATCCAAACCTTAAGATCTATCTTCGAGAAAAATTATGACCCTTGCAGTTGATCAAATAGATCATTAATTTTAGGAAGTGGATAACGATTTTTAACAGTCAACTTGTTCAACTCTCTATAATCAATGCACATCCTAAAAGAACCATCATTTTTCTTAACGAACAATACTGGCGCTCCCCAAGGTGACGAACTTGGTCGAATGAAACCTTTGTCTTAGAGTTCCTTGAGTTGTCCCGACAACTCCTCCAATTCAGAAGGTGCCAATGACAGGGGGAATTTATTACCGGCGTTGCTCCAGGGATTAACTTAATTCGAAACTTAATTTCCCGAACAAGAAGCAATCTAGATAAAATCTCTCACTACTTCTATCTCTTTTTGTTCCTTCTCTTTAGCCTTAGAGCTCTTTAACTGTCTCATCTTTTCTTCTGGTTTCTCTCCTAATACTCTAAGCACCTTGTCATCCAATAGTGGTATCTTTACTACTTTCTCATGACAAATTATTTCAGCCTTATGATTAGACAACTAATCCATACCTATAATCACATCAAAACTCCCATGCCCAAGAGGTATCAAATCGATGTCAAAGACATGACCCTAGATTTCTAGTTTGCAACCCTTAATAACCGTATCAATCTCTAATAGTTGTCCGCTAGCTATCTCAATATCATATCTAAAACCTAATTCACTAGGCTCTATGCCTAACAGTGGTATAAAAGTAGTGGAAACAAAACTATAGTCGGCACCAGAGTCAAATAAGGTAGTGGCAAAATGATTATTTAAAGTAAACGTACTCGTCACAATGTTCAGGTCCTGGCGAGCTTCCTCTGCTCCCAACATGAATGCCCTACCCCTAGATTGGTTCCCTTGGTTTCCACGACCCTGACCCCCGTTATTAGTAACAACTTGGTTTGGACGATTTCCTTTCGGTCCTTGTGCCCTATTCAATATAGGACAAGCTAACCTGACATGGTCGATACTACCACACTCATAACATGCCCTAACAGTTGGGTTTCTAGCATTCACAGGATTCACATTCCTCGGCATGCCTCTACAATCCTTTGCCAAATGACCCCGGCGGTTACAGTTGAAGCATGTGCGACAAGGCCCTCCGGGTGCATGGTAGGAGTTGCAGGTGGTACACTTGGGCCAAATACCCCTATTCTCTATTCCTACAGGGTTTGCGGTAGTAGCAAAAGCATTTCCAGTCCTAGTCCTCTTATTATCATCCCTACCATTCTTATCCTTGCTAGGTTCCCCCACATTTCCTCTCTTCTCAACCTTCTTAATTGATCCATTCCTAACAGCCTCATCGGTCAGTGCACCAGAAATCTGCACAGCCTTTTGTATAGTCCTTAGCTTCGTTGCTACCACCATCCCATGGATCTGTGAAGCAAGGCCATACATGTACCTCTCAATCTTCCTAATTTTAGGAGTTACTAAGTGAGGAACTAATCTAGCCAACGCATGAAATCTATCAGTATACGCAGCATGGCCAGCCCCGACCATGGCGTGATTCCACAACTCAGTTTCTAACTTTTGCATCTCATGACTAGGACAAAACTCTTCTATCATCATAAACTTAAAGTTATTCCATGACATACTAAGAACAACTTCCCGGCTTAGCGTGCGGATCTAAGAGTTCCACCACGTTAAAGCCTTACCCACAAATGAGCCAGCAGTGTATTTTACTTTTTGGTCAATACTACAACCACTCATATCCTGCACGGACTCCATTTTCTTAATCCATCGGGTAAGAACTACAGCTCCTCCCTTACCATCATATTCCTTAGGGTTACATGCTAAGAACTCCTTATATGAACAACCTACCTAGTTTCCATTTACTAACTCATTCCCAACGTTCTCCTGAATATTCTCATTAACCACATTACCATATTGATTTCCAACATTTCCTTGGTTACCAACCTGAGCTAGCATGGCGGGTAAGAGGTTCTGCAATTGCTGGGCAATGATCGTTGAGAAGTCGGGTGCTCCTGCTACACCCCCATAGACTCCCTCTACATTCCCATTGACTCCCTCTACGTCCCTATTAGCTCCCACTCCTTGGTCATTCCTTTGACCATTCAATTCGTCAACATGGTCATCATTACCTCCTCTAGGTCCTCTTCCACCACCTCTACCAACCCGTCCACCCGTTCCCCCTCCTTGTGATTCAACAACAGGCCGACCAACACTTCGGGTCATCAACCTTGGTGCCATTATCCACACGAGGGAGAACATGGGCAACATTAGGTAGGTGGGAAGACTAACATATATATATAATATCTTACTATATATATATATATATATATATATATATATATATATATATATATATATAATATAGTATATAATAATGACTATATATTATAACTATTCACTTTAAACTATACACATAATACCACCTTATGGTGTCAACATCAATTTGTGGGAACAGTATTACCAAGTATGAGTAAGTTGTGATACTTTTATAACTACGTTGGCCACCATATTTATATCCACATCCTTTCCTAGTCATACTTAGTATTAAGCTCACACATTTTAATGATTGACATAACTAAAGAACCAAACCGCGAACACGCGAAAGCAAACAAAAGTGGAACACCGCGCACATAGATCCTATACACAACTAAATGACAGATCTTAGGTTATAGTCTAGATCAACCCACCTAGTTCTCTATAACCTGGCTCTGATTTCCAATTTGTCACACCCCGAAAATGGCGGAAACTCAGGAGCGCAACATAATGATCAATCATAACATAAGATAAATATAGAGAAAACTACAATGCAGACTTCAAGTGTTACGAAGACCATCAACCTTGAACAACCCCGAGTGATGTCTTAAATCATAATCAAATCAATCAACTCTTACAATTTCAATAACCCACACAGGGGACCAAATCCAAACTTAAACCAAAATCTTCCAAATACTAAAACCAAATAAAGTAAACAAGCAAGACTTCACATGGAAAATCCGCATGGGATACTTTTATGTTTCCTATCACATATCATCAACTTATTCCTCTTTCACTTAACCTGAAAATGATACTCGAAAACGTCAACAATAATGTTGGTGAGCTCATAGGTTTGACCTTAAACCCAAAAGTTGTGACAATATTTCAAAACAGTGGACAATAGTGCAATAAGACAGTGAATATATAAGCAAACAACCCATGACTTAGCATGCCCGCTAATCATGTAACACGACCTAGCAATCCCACTAGTTGATCACCATATGTCACTTATGCACCTAAAGGGCATACCAGCTGGAGCACTAGATTAAGGTAGAACCTCACACAAACTAGGGTAGGCGGCCCAGCCGCTCTAATAATTACACAAATACTGGGATAGGCGTACCCCTCCGATCCAAAGAATCATACAACACATAATATTCACATAGCAGTCATAAACACATATCTTGTCCTAAAAACAAAACCACATTTCACACAATTCAATTCAAAACATTTCAAAACACATTTGAGTATCATTTTCCCCCAACGGAAAAAGACAGTAAAAATGGGGCTATAAGAACTCACCTCAATCAAGTCTTTAGCAACCAAATCTCAATCACACAAGCAAATGCAACAACGTCCGCACATGACCTAGTCTAATTAATGTCCCATTTTAATTATTCATTTTCCAAAACAGTCTTCACGTTTGATGCATAGAGTTTAGACGCGTTGTATAATTACCCGTAACAATTTAGTGGCGTGATGGTTGACCACATATCCCAACAATCGTATCAATTCTATTGCTCAATAATACATACTTATACTATTTAAAGAAAATAGATAAGTAATATAAGTAAATATTTATAATAAATAATTATAAATATATCTCGATAAGTCCATTCGGTAACCTTAGTCACCGTAAAAATAATCATAATTTGGTTGAAAATTAAACGTTTACTCATAATAAACATATTAGAGAGTTTTGAGAAAAATTATATTTTTTCGTCTTTTAGTGAATTTATTAAAATAATTAAATAATATTTATTAATTAAAATCAAAAGATACGTTCTTAAGTGAAATTTTCTAAGTATAAACTTTTTATAAAATTTCGACATGACCCGTACGTTTATACAACGTTTTCCAAGGTTTTTAACATTTATTTCAAACACTTTTCAAACTTTCGACACTTTACCGACAATATTCTAAAATCTTAATCTTTAACGTTTATTAAAACGTTTCTCCCAAAATAACGTTCAATATCACTTCGTAAATACATTTCACTTTCAAAAGTCCGTCAAAACTCTTAAAACGACTATATATCGCTTATTGGGCTTTAAGGCACAATAAGGGTCCAATAAGGTATTTATACGTCCAAAATACGATCCAAGCCCAAAACCAAGGCCCATTTATATACATAAGTTCATACTAATAAGTAGA
>BQNB010032908.1:0-52788 GCA_026074375.1 Tanacetum coccineum
TTAGTACTGGTAGGTGTTTTTGTAGGTACTGGTCCTAAGTTCTTCAAAGCAAGTGCATCAAGCTCTTTTCTAAAGACCATAATCATCTTTTTGAAGGACAGGCAGTTTGATGTTTGAAAGTGTATTTGTGGTGATTATTTGTGGTGGTTTTGCAGGAGCATCTCCTTTGTTGGATGTTGGTTCAGATCCATTCAAAGATGCATCATCATGAAGAGAAAGTTCCTCATCATCATGAAGAGAGAAATTATCGTTTGCAGACATGACTACTTGATTTGGTGGAATAAAAAGGTTTTGATCTTTGTTCAATCTTGTGTAAAGTCCCTTTGGTGGCTCTGATACCACTTGTAGGTCCTTATCAACAGGATCTCAATGAGCCTTAAACGACTTATAGTCCTTTGAATAAATCCAAAGATACTATGAGAGACAATAACCGTGAATACAAATATTGACGCGGAATATCAATATCTATACCAAGATGAACACAAGAACAAATATCAAACTTGCTATTACTATTACTATTTGATTGTAAATTCTCAATCAACTTCTATGTTTACAATACTATTCTACGTTCCTTTTATAAGCTTAAGGAACCCTAAACGCGTTAAGAGATAATACTTATCTCTTCCTAGATTAACGCTAATTGATAACTATTACTATAATAACAACAGACTTAACTGTCTGGTCAAACAGTATTACTGTCACACTTAAGTTAATGCTGGCAGACTTAACTTGCTCTACCAGACTTAACTTCTAAACTAACAGTACTAACTATTCAGCTATCAGTACTAACTATAACTAACAGACTTAACTTTAATACTAACAGTATTAAGTCTGTTTACAATATTTTCCTAACAATTTTAGAGTATTAACCTGGAGTTTAACTCGTTTTCCAAACGATGTTCCAGATTTGACTAGCAATCGTAAATCGGCCATAACTCCCTCATCCGAAATCGTTACAAAATCATCCAATTAACCACATGTAGCTTAGACCTATATCTTTTCAACCATGTAATTTAATAATAGGCTACAAGCTAAAAACAATTAGGAATAGCCACGTTTTGCTACTGATTTGAAAACAGTCCCTATAATCTATCTCAAAATCCATCCAAACATCAATTATTACACTATCCAATCACATGCAATGCCATATTCATCTCTTCCACACATATCATACATCAAAAATATAATTATTTCCAGGAGCCATGGCTAAAATGCATGGCCAAAAATCAAAAGAAATCAAGAATTAAAGATTAACTTACAAGATTAGGATTAAAATTAGTGAATCAACACAAACAACCACTTGACTTGGTGGCTGATTTTCGGACCAAGAAGCACCCAAAATCTTTCAATACTTTTCTTCTAAAAACCCAAAATAATGTTTCCCACTTGATAATATAAAACCCCAATAAAAAATTTCAATGAAAGTCCCCAAAACACCTTCAAATCTTCATGAAAATTAACCAAACTTTGCAAGTGGTTCTAAGATGATGTTATGATGCTAAAAATATGTTCAATCATTTTATAAAATGATGATGGTGGATATGGTGAAATTGGCAGCCATGGGAGGTGGTGGAGGAAGGAGATGTTTTTATCAAATGTGTGTGTGTTTGGTTTTGGTGAAGGAGGTAAATAAATATAAGTAGGTGTTTGAATTTTAGTTTTGTAGGAGCTAACTAAAAGAAAAGGTTTGTTTGGTTTACATGTTGTGTTTATAAATTATATATATTTTTTTATAAAACATTTACACCACAATATTTGTTTTACAACACTTAATTGAAATATTAAAAATTATAAAAATACTATTTTGACGCGGTTTCGGCCAAACGCGGATAAAAGTCAAAATGTATTAAAATGAAAGATAAATAAGCTTTCGAAGCTAAAATATAGAGTTGTCAATTTCTCAAACGCTAAAGCGGATAAATATCTAAATCACGATGCGTAAATAATTAAAATTTATGATTTTTATCAAGTCGAGCAAAAAGAATAAAAATGATTTCTACAAAAACTAGAAAATACAAATAGGGCTCGGTCTAAACATCGATCTTACATTCGGGTTGTTAAATTATCTAACCCTTTAGGGAGCGACGTCCCGGCGCTCAATTCGTCTGAATCGTCTTCGGTTAAATTGTGAAAAGATGAGGATACAGACAAGTCATCGTCAAGGTTTCCAACGGAAACTAAATGAGAAAAAGTCAAAACATCCAATATATGCAACGTGCATAAGCGAACATATTGAATGTCGCGAGAATCCTTAAAAGGAGAGATAAAATACATGACTCGAAGAAGAAGCCATTGGAAACGAGGAATTTAACAAGTCGTCAATTCTTGGAAGCGATTAAGGGTTCATTACTATTAGCTTATCAAGTTCGCCGCGGTCGATATAAATTCGGAAAAATTCATATAACAAATTATGAGTCGAAAGAAGTTCATAGCCCAAAGAATGTTTCGTACGGACGAACACACGCTATGTCGTATACACATAAGCCCACTCATTCACAATTCGTCACTTACATAAAGAGGCGTCCCAATCCATGTAAGTGATGAATTATGAACTTATGGTTCGGCGGTTTATAATTTCCTTATTCAAATGAAGAAGCGTCCTAATTTATTTCAATAAGATGATTATAAATCATCCTACTTAAGTATGGCCGACACAAAACAAAATATCAAAACAATGTTACAATAAGTAAAAAGGAGTGTCTACTTGACGGTATGATTCTTCAAAATCATAAGAAGTAACAAGAAGAGTAATGAGACGTTAGTCCATCATGTTCCAGAGGTAAGTGCCAAAAGACGGCACGATCTGAGATGACAAGATAAAGCCGTACTCCCATCAATTGGAAGATTTCAAAACAATGGATTACAAAAACAACATATGCGATTCAAACGCATAAGAAGAGTGTTCGGACTCGGAGTCGAACAATAAAATAACTAGTGGAATTGACAAAGTACACCGAATGTCAATATTATCAAAAAGGAAATAAAATAAAGTCACGTTAATGTTTCGGAGATCACCGCATCGCTCATAAAATATCAAAGAAAAAAGACTTATTATGATTACCAATTGTACTATACACAATATGTAGGTTATTATCATTACATTTAAACATTTTGCTCCTGTTGCAATCTGACTTATCTGACCTGATATTTCAAAATTTAGTATCCGTAATAGGTATAAACGAACGGTTTTTGCCTTAAACAAGATGTTAGACTCTAGTTTACTGAGATTACAAGATAAATACTCAAAGTGTTAAGATCCTAAGTGAAGTTATCATTTTACCATCATGTGCCAAATCTGATTATTTAAAACGTTTTCTTGTTCTATCGTTTTTAGCATAATTCTCATTTTATAACTCCGTTTGACCCAAAACGAAAGCCCATGTTTAAGTTTATCTAAATCCTACAGGTTTTAATTGGAAAATGGGGCACTTAATATGAAAATATTGGTCTCAAACTCATTTTGAAAATCTAGGCACAATTTATGATTAGTTTGGCCGTTCTAGTCGTAACTCATTCATCCGGAATAGTTACGGATTTATCCAAAGAACCACATGGTCCTCATATGTTTTACTCTTCACCCATGTAGAAACCCAGTAGCCTCCAAGTCAAATAAAATTAGTTATAAGCCTAACTATCTGCATTACAAATTATGGGTACACACTAAGTTTGTTTCCACGGTTTTAGTCGTATCTCAACCATCCGGAAGAGTTGGCGTTCCATCCAACTCGCCACTAGGACCTAACATATTAGCCTATTCATTAATGCAAGGATACAGTAGGATTTAAGCAAAAAAAATTCCCATTAAAATATCACCTTTACTCGAAAGTTCCAAAAAAAATAGCCAAAAGTAACCATAAATAGTCAACACTTATAGGAATTACTATTATATATAGAGATGGCGATGATCCCGAAGATACGTGTAAGAATTTGAGAGGAGAGTAGCTCATATATGTACGAGTATCCATATATAATACTAGTATTGACGTTCGAGGGAGAAAATAAGAAAACAAGAAGTACGCGATAATCGGAATGGTCAGCGTATATATAACCGACCGATATAAAGAAAATAATATGACGTCATAAGATAGACGTATGAGAGAAAAATAATAACCAAGCATTATATATTCATTATTAATTATTAATATAATAGCAATAAGGATGCAAAAGGGAGCATATAAGTTACCTGAGAGCAAGCACGCGCGGATATCGAACAATGGTGAAGGACTCTTAAATTTTTTCGAAAAACGGTTATAGTCTAGGGTTTTGAAAACGACCTAGTTCGCTATAACGAGTGCTCTGATACCACTCTGTAACACCCGTCTAAAATCACAACGCAGCGGAATACCACTTGGAGAAGTTAGATTAAGATGTATACTACTGAGATTAGCTTTCCTATCCTACATTTTATAGTATTAACCTGGAGTTTAACTCGTTTTCCAAACGATGTTCCAGATTTGACTAGCAATCGTAAAACGGCCATAACTCCCTCATCCGAAATCGTTACAAAATCATCCAATTAGCCACATGTAGCTTAGACCTATATCTATTCAACCATGTAATTTAATAATAGGCTCCAAGCTAAAAATAATTAGGAATAGCAACGTTTTGCTACTGATTTGAAAACAGTCCCTATAATCTACCTCAAAATCCATCCAAACATCAATTATAACACTATCCAATCACATGCAATGCCATATTCATCTCTTCCACACATATCATACATCAAAAATATAATTATTTCCAGGAACCATGGCTAAAATGCATGGCCAAAAATCAAAAGAAATCAAGAATTAAAGATTAACTTACAAGATTAAGATTAAAATTAGTGAATCAACACAAACAACCACTTGACTTGGTGGCTGATTTTCGGACCAAGAAGCACCCAAAATCTTTCAATACTTTTCTTCTAAAAACCCAAAATAATGTTTCCCACTTGATAATATAAAACCCCAATCAAAAACTTCAAGAAAAGTCCCCAAAAACACCTTCAAATCTTCATGAAAATTAACCAAACTTTGCAAGTGGTTCTAAGATGATGTTATGATGCTAAAAATATGTTCAATCATTTTATAAAATGATGGTGGTGGATATGGTGAAATTGGCAGCCATGGGAGGTGGAGGAGGAAGGAGATGTTTTTATCAAATGTGTGTGTGTTTGGTTTTGGTGAAGGAGGTAAATAAATATAAGTGGGTGTTTGAATTTTAGTTTTGTAGGAGCTAATTAAAAGAAAAGGGGTGTTTGGTTTACATGTTGTGTTTATAAATTATATATATATTTTTTATAAAACATTTACACCACAATATTTGTTTTACAACACTTAATTGAAATATTAAAAATTGTAAAAATACTATTTTGACGCGGTTTCGGCCAAACGCGGATAAAAGTCGAAATGTATTAAAATGAAAGATAAATAAGCTTTCGAAGCTAAAATATGGAGTTGTCGATTTCTCAAACGCTAAAGCGGATAAATATCTAAATCACGACGCGTAAATAATTAAAATTTATGATTTTTATCAAGTCGAGCAAAAAGAATAAAAATAATTTCTACAAAAATTAGAAAATACAAATAGGGCTCGGTCTAAACATCGATCTTACATTCGGGTTGTTAAAGTATATGGGGTAAGTAGAATTTAATAAGTGAAATTATAGTCGTATTCATTCCTTAAAGAGCCTTGGGGTATATGGAATGGATATTGTTGCTTAATTTTTGTCTTGTTTGTACCTTAAAGAGCCTTAGGGTATATGGTGCAAATAAGATTGGACCGTTTATGTTTTAAAGAGCCTTCGGGTATATCACATGAATGGTGACTTGCTTAAGTAATCTAATAAAAGCCAAATTTTGGTCGCCTCGATGTCGACTTTAATCTTGATAACATTTGAACTTTTGAAAAGGGCTAGGAACTAATTATTGCGTTTTTAACCGTTACGCTTTATTTTTGGAATTAATAAGTATCGAAATAAAAGTCTTAAAGAGCCTTCGGGTATATGACTTAAATAAAATTTTAAGATACAAAAGTAGGAATAAGGGAGGAAAAGTAAGTACACAATTAGGTT
Organism: Tanacetum coccineum; assembly: GCA_026074375.1. Lineage (NCBI taxonomy): Eukaryota > Viridiplantae > Streptophyta > Magnoliopsida > Asterales > Asteraceae > Tanacetum > Tanacetum coccineum. Next base: position 6,056 of record BQNB010032908.1, read on the forward strand.
TTATGAGTAGTGTTAGCATCATAACTTGTATTTTACAATAATCTTGTTTTTAAGCTTGGCTTGGAGAGGTAAAAGTCGGGGACGATGAATTTATCCATTTGGACACTTTTGTGCTTTTTGTTCGGTGATCCTAAAAGTTATCAATGAATAATGAAAGCATTACATTATGTCACACATGAATAAGTTGTAAGTTGTAAATTAGAAAAATCATAAAAATGGAAAAAGTTTTGAAAAATGGGAAAAAGGGGTGTTTTATAACTTGTGATTTCTTAACTCTCCCCACAAAAGACTTTGCTACTTTTCAAAGGATTAGTTTGGGGAAGTTTTGAGGTATTTGGTTTTAGAGCATATAATATTGCGTGAGGACACGACAATCACTTAGTTTGGGGAATTTTGATATGTGAGAAATCACATATCCTTTTTATATCAAAAATGACCCTTAAATGATTAAATTGTGCAAATTATGCTTGTATATTGCTTGTTTTGTCATTTGTGATGTGTAGGTACGGATATTGCAAAAATCACAAGAAAACGGTCAAAACCGGACAAACACGAACACGGGAACGGATAGAGTGCACAAGAGCCGGGAGTTTCTAGCAAAGGTCAACAAAGTCAACCTTGGTCAAACAATGGTCAACCCACAAAAGCCTTAAACCCATAAAATCCCAAAAACCGTCAAAGAAATAACACCGTTAGTCCCTAATTCATAAAAGGACTAACGGTCATTAAATCCTACATAAACAAATACTTAACAACCGTTAAGTATCATTTAACATATTTACTTGGCCCAAACCTTTAACCAAACCCGTAACCTTTTAACCAAGCCCAAATCCAAATCCCATGGCCCAATTACCTTTTTTTATTTAACCGAACCAAAAGGCCCAAGTCAACCCTTGATTAAACCACGGGTCAAAAGAAAAGAAAAAGGCGCCAAATCCTTTTACTATTCACCCTCCGTCTCAAAACATTACCCTGCACCAATTTCACCCTGCTTTAATGAAATTCACCCTTCTAGAAGGAAACCCTGATAAGCTCTGACATGTACCTTGTCCACGCTGGCGATCCCGTGCTTTCTGATTGGCTTAACATACGTGGAGAGCAATGGACGGCTTGGATCAAAGTAATAAGAAGGCAGTTGTGAATGAAAGGGTTAAGCTGAGAAGTGAGGGGGGAAGGGGGCGCTTTTTAATCTAGCTTAATATAGGAGTAGTGTAGTAATAGCTTTAGCTTATTGTAATTTTCTAGCTTATTGTCATTTAAGTCTTTGTAATCTTCATTTAAAAGCCTTGTAATCTGTTTTCACTAATAAAATTTGTAGATCACTTTAAAACTTGTGTTTGATTCTGTTTAACTTAATAAGCAACATGGTTTGATAAAGCTCAAAAAGCTCTTAATAAGCTCTTAATTCACCACTCAAGCTAGAATTCGCTTAGTTAAGCTCTCAAAAGCTTAATTGAGCTTAATTAAACTTAAATCCTCCCTTAAAAGTACCACAGCTTGTTATTGGAAGGGAAGTCAGTAATGGAAGGACTCCCAGGACCACACCAGCTTATCCTAGGATAAGCTTAAGCTTGTTGATCAGCTCTTGGAGCATTTGAAAGCCTTGTTTAAGCAAAGGCTATTGTAAGTTTTTCAATTTACTTTTCATAGCTTAATTCTGCATAATTGCTTATTCTGCTTATTTGATTGCTTATTTCTGTTAGTATAGTTTACTTATGCTTATTGTAGTTGTTAAATGCTCATTGTGCTTAGTCACTAGTTTAAAATCTTAGTTTCTTATATTCTGTCATGAAATTGTGAGAAAACCAAAAATATTAGCATAATCTTGTAGCTTATCATTTCCGCTTATTCAGTAGTTTAAATTTTCTTAATATGTTTGTTAGAAGCTTATTGATATCTGGTATTTAGACTTTGATCATAAATCCTTATTTAATAAGCTAAATGTGGACTTGAGTGAAATTAAGGAGTGTTTGGGTCAAGCAGTACTAATTTGAGTTAGCACTGCTTGAGGCCAATGGGTCCTTTATTTTCAATTTAAATCTCATATTTGAGTTTATAAGTGTAGGATTTGTGAGCTTAGTTAGGCTTAATCTAGTTTTTATTAAGTTTGCTAGTTGTTAATTTACATCTGTCATCATTAATTTAGTTTATAATGCATTTTTAGTATAAGTCTATTCTAGGTGTTGATATTGCTTCATTTGCTCTTGGTTAAGTGATTTCTAGGTGTTAGAAACAAGATTTGTAGCCTGCACTTGGTAGTTTTGAGATTTGGTATTATTTTGTGCAAACTGCATCAGCAACTAAAACTGGCAAAAAGCCTTTTTCAAATTCATTTTTCAGCTAGTAAAAATTGGTTTTAAGCTTTCAAATTTTAAGCACTAGTAGATCATAGGTCATTGATCATTTGTTTCAATTTGCTTTTTCAAAATAAGCTTATTCACTTATCTGTTTTTAAGCTGCAAATCAGCAGTCTGTCTTTTGAAAACCAAAAATTCACTCAGCATATGCTGAGCATTTAAGCAGTTTTCAAGTAGCTTTTTGATTAAGCATTTGATTTTCAAAATACTTTTTAAAAGTGGTTTTGTGTAGTTTATTAGTCAAGGTTTAAAGTAGTATAAGCTAGATTCCCATAAGGATCCATTAGCTTATCTAGAAATAAGCTTAAAGTTGCCTCTAGTGACTGTTTGGTTAACAGTTTTTACCAAAATGCTTATTTGAGATTTTTAGCTTATTGCCATAAGTTTTTGTTTAGTTTCTGTCATAACTAGCTTATTAGGTTAATTTTAAGTTGTTTGTAGCTTATTAGGTTCAGGATTAGCTTATTTTAACTTTTCATAAAAAAACCAAAAATATCAAAAACAGCATAAGTAGCTTTTTCATTGTGCTTTTTCAATGCTTAATTGAATTTCAAAATGTCTTTTGTTTGTTGTTTCAAATAGCTTTTTGGCCAATGTTTAAGATAATATAAGCTAGATAGTCATAAGGATCTGTTTGCTTCTAGAAAATTAAGCCTAAAGTTGCCCTTAAGGCCTGTTTGGTATGCAGTTTTTAAATGAGTGTTTAATTGAAATTTCAGCTTATGGCTTGTGCTTTTTGTTCATTTCTAGTTTAGAGTAGCTTATTAGGTTAGTTTTAAGTTAGTGATAGCTTATTTAGTTCTAGCGTTAGCTTATATCTTAGTTTTGAGCTTATTAAGTTTTCAAAAAAGTAAAAAAATGGTTAAGTGTTTTCTGTCTAGCTTTTAAGCTGATTTCCAGCTTATTTTCTAATTTTCAGAAAAGTTGTTTTCACAAAAAGTTTTCATATTTAGCTGATTTAAAAGTTTGTTTTTTAAAGTTTTGAAAAATAAAAAAAAAGGAAGAGGGAAAATTGTGGGTGAGCAGGGACTTTTACGTCTCAAGGTGCATTTAAAATCCTTTTACTCCTTTTTTTATTCTTAGTTATAATAAGCATTTCGAATGCTTATTTGATTTTTCCCGGCTTATTGAGTTTAGTATTTTAGGATTTCTCATTTTTCCTGCATCCTGCTTATCATAAGCTATTTTTAGAAATTTTCTAGGATTTTTAACTTAAAGTTTTATATTTTTCGTGAATTAATTTTGTTAAAAACTTTAAAAAATCATAAAAAATAGAAAAATAATCAAAAAAATAATTTTCTTTTTTATAAAATTTTCTTTTATCATATTCTAGGCTTAGGTTTGAAATTTACTTTCGTAGGGTTAATATTTTGAAAGTTCACTTTTTAAAGAACGGGATTTGATCCCCGTTCTCGTTTTCTTCGTTTTTAAGCTTAAATCACCCTCGTTTTAGAATTTCCTTAGCATTTTCTTTTTAAATAGTCATTTAGGATTAGAAAAAGTTTAGAAAATCATTTAGGGATTAATTTTAGTATTCTTGCTTATTTGTCACGTTTTCTTTAATTCCCGTTATTTGTTTTTGTCTTTAATTGCTTAGTCGTTAATTTTACTTGCTTGCTTAAATTGTTTTTAATTGTAGATTTAGAAAATTAATCCAAAAAGTTTGAACCAATTCAAGTCATTGTCCAAATAACAAACGAGGTTTCAATTTCATAAGTCTTTGGGAAAACGACCCGGTAATCACTTATCGGCTTCTTACGTATTATATTATTGTGTGATTTTTCTTACTACATTTGTCCTCAAGGGTAGTTTAGGAATTTCATCATCGTTATATTAATATTACGTATTAAAACACATACATCAAGTTTTTGGCGCCGCTGCCGGGGATTTGTGATTAAGATTCCTTCGTTTGCATTTGTCGATCGTGATTTGAAGAACCTTTCGTCTTCGAAAGTTACGCTTTTGAAAAAATCAAAAATACAAAAAAATTAAAAATATAAAAAGTAAAAAATATTTTTCTTTTCTTTTTAGTATATGTAGAAGTTAAATAAATACAAAAAGACAAAAATATTTGCTCTTCCGGTGAATTTGTGAATATAAGAAATAAAATTTTTACCAAGTTGGTAAAAGAACACCAACATATAATACTTTCAACTGAAGTATTATCCATTAATAAGTTCCAGAACTTAAGATTTAAAAATTTACCGTCTTGTGTCACTTACGAAAAAGGCGCACCTCTTTTGTGAAATAAGTTATTAGGAGGGTTGTTCCTACGAACTACGACCCGAAGGGACAAACGTTTTTATGGAGATTCGCTCCCACTACGTCCCCCGTTTGAAAATTTTACTTAAGGGAGTTACCCTAAGTTTGTTGATTATTCTGTAAACAAAAATATTTTTCTTTTCTCATTTCTTTTATCATTTTTGTTTAGTGCATGCACACTAGAAATTCCAATTTTCCAAATAATTCAAACGTAACCATTTCGAGACGTCGAAATAGAAGACGTGCTCCAAACGTAGTCGAACCCGAGCTTCGTACTATCGTTGAAGTTGCACCAATGGCGGAACGTACAATGGAAGAACTACTCCGAGCACCTACGGAAGGGTATGGAGAAGCTATCGTTTTACCATAAATTAATGCGGATCACTTTGAAATCAAGACGAATTTGTTACAACTAGTTCATCCTAACCTATTTCACGGTTATGAGAGGGAAAATCCCCATGCTCATATTAATAGTTTCAAAAGGATTACCTCGACTTTACGATTTAAGGACGTACCGAATGATGTTATTAAGTTAATGATGTTTCCATATTCGCTCGAGGGGAATGCGATATTGTGGTACGAGAAAGAACCACCTAATTCGATCTTGACATGGGAGGATCTCGTAACCAAATTTGTGAATCAATTTTTCCCTCCTTCGAAAACCACTCACTTAAACAATGAAATTTCTCGTTTTACACAAAAATTCGAAGAGACTTTTAGTGAGGCATGTGAACGATTTAAGGAAATGCTTAGAGCTTGTCCTCACCATGGATTTACGAAGTTAACTCAAGTTGATACCTTCTATAACGGTTAAAACAAGAATGATCAAGACTCCTTAAATGCCGCGGCGAGTGGAAATCTTTTAAGTAAGACGACTAGAGAAACTTTGAACATAATCGAGAATAAATCAAAAGTTCGTTATTCAAGAAATAAATCGAATGTATCTAGGATGAATACGACTTTTAGGGAAAGTGCTAGTTAAACGGATGAGAGAATTGATAAGCTTACGGATCAAATTTCGTCCTTAGTTGAGATTGTTTCTAAGAAAGTTGTCACTCCCGCTCCGGGTAAAGCGGTTGAGGAAATTTGCGTTACTTGTAGTGGGCCTCATGCTTGGTACAATTGTCCTAATACCGATAACAATCAAGCTAGTGTTTGTGTGGCAACGGGTTCTTACAATCAAGTTAACCCTCAAAACCGTGTTAGTAACCAAATGGCACCATCTGGTTTTGCTCCGGTGCAAAACAATGGTCAAAATAGGTATAATAATCAAGATCAAGGAAATAATTTTAATCGGGGAAATGATTTTCATGGTAATCAAGGTTTTCAAGCTCAAAATAATCATGCTCTAAATTTTCAAAATCAAGGATTTCAAAACCAACATTTTCAAGTTCCTAATAATCAAGTTCAACAAGAGTTTTTAAATGAGTTTTCAAGTTACAAGAGAACTAATGACCAAATGATGAGAAATATGCAAAATCAAATCAACTCGTTGAAAGGTGACTTTAAGAATGAAATTCAAAACACGATGAAGACTCAACAAGCCGTCTTGATGAATCAACAAAATGTTTTTCAAACTAACTTTCAAAATATGTTAAGTTGATTCTTTCAAAACCAAGCCTCAACTTTGGGTACTCTTCAGAGTAATACCATTGATTCGTCAGAATCTATATATACGTAATAATAAAGTATATAATATTATGGAAAATTACCAATTTACCCTTGAGGACAAAGTTGAAAAGGAAAATCTTTCACAAATATATAATATAATACGTATATAAACCGGGAAGTATGATTCCCGGGTCGTTTCCCCAATTTGGTCTTAGTCCTTGTTTGTAATGCCTTTGATCATTCATGCTTTGTGATCTTGATCTTGAGCCTCTATCTTTTGACTTTGAGTTCTTGAGATCGTTATCTTGCATCATCTCCTTGACTTGAATCATCTTGATTTGACTTCCTTGATAAACTTATGATCTTGACCAACATGCTCATACTTGTTACATTCTGTTTGAACAATATGATTATAAGTCTAACAATCTCCCAATTGAATGAATTTTCTTTATTTGACATTGAGCCTTAGAGGTGGGGAAGATTATAATCAACTATCTTGACGTTGAATGATTGTCTTTGAAAGCTTGAGTATGAGCATGTGGTTTATGAATCCGACTTCGCTAGAATGAGGCTGCAACACCGTCGTCTTATCCTGAAATAAAACAGTTAGCAATAAAAGATGAATATGGCTTTGTCATTCATCTTTAGTTCGGTTGCATCAACCTCCGGTTTCCTGTTTTACAGTATAAATACTATACCTGTGATCAGGTAGATTCAAAGAATCTCCTTGACAGGGTTTCCAGCTCAAAGCGTAGGATCTTCTAACACAGATGTATTAGATTCACCAGTGCTTGCAAGTTCTCATATACCGAACGTCCAAAGCAGACAACACGGTAAGAGTGAATCAGATAGTTACTATCTTTCTGATTAAGTCGTTAATTCATTTACTGGACCAAAATTGATATCCAGTTATCACAAGCTTGATTCATATAGAATCTTGCAAGTCACCTACCAAGAGCAGTTTGATGTGGACTCAACAGATTTCCAATCATCACTGTGAATACTTAAGTATCACTCGATGTTCTGCAAGATCTCAAGATAATGCGTAGGACTCTTGTACAACTTGTGAACTTTAAGGTGGTTCCAAGCAAGTGTATTTTGACAATTGTGTCCTAATGAATATTTATAATTTTGACTCTTCTTGGCTCTAGACTCGATTTGTGCACTTTTGGTTTTAGTAATCGGAGGCTGGAGCAGACTGCCACCTATTCAATATCAACAATCTCGGAGTGAGATGTCAATAGATAATGTGTGTATCTCCGTGACAAATGAGACAAGTTTCTTTTGAGAGAAACCGAAATGGCCTAGGAAGGGTTGTGCATTGCATCACTGGGTCCATGATGTCGTCATCATTCAACAATCATCTTTTGGTTTGGGGGGGGGGTTGGGGATTTTGATAGATTATTATTGACCCGGTTTCTGCCTAAGGTGTATGGAGGGCTTCTTTCTTTTCACCCTTTATCCATACATTTCTTTTTCATTCTTCAACCCCTTCAATGCTTACCAAGACGTCATTACTAACACCTTGTTGTGATTGTTCCAGTGTTAGCTCAATCTTAGTCTGCATTTTTCCCTTATACACATTCTTCTCCATTCATACCTAAGGACTGCTATTTCTAACTATGAAGTGTCCTTGGGTAGATCCCTCCGGTTCTGGTTGGATCGTAGGACTTATACCTAACCTAACCACCTATGACTCAAAATCGTCCGTTAAATTTTTTTTTAATAGGTTGTTGGGTATGAGATCGAACCATAAAACCATTTTCTGACATTGTTATTTTCAAATACTCCCCCTACACATGTGCTTCGAGATTCGAAATTGTTTAGCACATGAAGGAAAGAGTTGCACTTAGAGTCTTAAAGATCACATTCTTTCTATAATAATTTTTAATCAATTTTCTCCCCTTATTTTAAATAATAAAACACATATATTTGAAATACCAATTGATTAAAATTTGACATGAAAAATTCTATGGGGAGAAAAATTATACTACGATATTGCATGAATTCATTTTTCAGATTGCTCCCCTTCAACATTTATTAAAATGTTTGTATTTATTTTTGTATGTGGGATACCAATATTTATTAAAACTTGACATTGGAATGAAAAATTGATATGACACCACAAAATGTTGAAGACGGAGTGAGATGCCTTTGTGAACAATGTATATTATTAATTGACATTAAGTTTTCACATTTTAATTTCACAAAAATGTGTTTGTGGATACATAAAATTGACATATAATGAGATAGTATCCGACACATAAAAGGCTTTGTTTTAAAAGCTCCCCCTCAGAAATTGATCCACATAAAATGACACTTCTACGACTACAATTCTTGAAAATTATTCGAGGAGTGATTGTTGAACACACAATTTTAACAAATACCACTTTTTATGGAAAAATACCACAAATTATATTGTAGACAATTTTGACATTGAAAGTTCTTTTTGAAAAATTGTGTTCAACGATTTTAAAAAACATGATAGAAGACTTCTCCTTATTTTAGAGTAAGCCGCACTGAGCGAACAACTCCCTTTTTACATTCGTGATCCCGAGTTATGCACTGAAATGTACATAAGTCATAGAGAAAAATTTAGAAATGACATGTTTTGAAAGCATTTAATAAAAAACAAAAAAAAAAAAAAAGAAACTCCTGTTCAAACTTCATTACATGCCCGTGCGATGTTAAATCACATTTCTAGGTACGTAAATGTTATCGATTCCAAAGACATGCCCTCCGAGAAGATTTGTTTTGGTATTTTTGAAATTTTCTGATTTTATATTTTGTTTTTCTAGATTTTATATTTTTCTATTTCTTTTTGTTGGTTTTATATTTTTGTATTTTCTTTTTTCAAAAGATTTTTTTTAAATCAGAAATAATAGATAATGAATAGATAATTTACAAATTGATGTTTGATGGATCAAGCAGATTCAATTGCCAGAACCTCCAGTTCATCTGGAGTCAAACATCTCATACCGAGTCGTCTGACAAGATATTTAAACCTATCTTCCGATAAACCTTTAGTAAACAAGCCAGCTAACTGGTATTCAATTCTGACAAAGAATAATTCAACAATACCCTTTTCAACCTATTCCTTTATGAAGTGATATCTGACATCGATGTGCTTGGTACAGGAATGTTGGACTGGATTGCACGAGATGGCTATGGCTGCCTTTGAGTCACAATACATAGGTATTTTATCAAAGTGGAAGCCATAATCTGTGAGCTGAGTTCTCAACCATAGAACTTGTGCGCATCACGCAGATAAAGACACATACTTGACTTCTGCTGAAGACATTGAGGTGCAGTCCTGCTTTTTGGATGACCAACTGACTAACTTATCACCACCTAGAAATTGTATGCCACCAGATGTACTCTTACGTGAATCGAGACAACCCGCGTGATCGAATCTGAAAAGCAGTTAGTTCGAAATCGTGTCCCTTCGATACCAGAGACACATGTTAATGAGTCTTTAAGGTACCGAAAGATCCAGCTTAACAGCAGTAGAATATTTCTTAGTCGGTTTCGCTTGATAGCGAGCACAATAACATGTTGCATGTACAATATCTGGTCTACTTGTTGTTAGGTACATGAGTGCTTCGATCATACTACGACATTTCGTTTGGTCGACCAAAGTACCACTCAAGTCATCATCAAGGTGTTTCGTAGCCATTGGTGTAGTCACAACACCCGCCATGCTATGCTCATCGTGAGGTCATACCATGCTTTTAAGTATCTTTTGAGCATACTTAGCTTGGTTTATAAAGATACCACGAGGGGATTGGTGGATCTGAATTCCTAAAAAGAATTTCAGTTCCCCCATCATAGACATATCAAACTTGTTGTGCATTAGTTTTTCAAATTGTTTTGAAAGTTTTGGGTTTGTAAAACCAAAAATAATGTCATCAACATAAATTTGCACAAGCAATATGTCTTCCCCATGTTTAGTTATAAACAGAGTTGGATCAATAGAACCTTTTGAGAATCCTTTGGATATCAGGAAATTAGAGAGTTCATCATACCATGCTCTTGGTGCTTGTTTGAGACCATATAATGCTTTCTTGAGACGGTAAACTTTGTCAGGATGATAACAAATCCATCTGGTTGGTTTACGTACACTTCTTCCTTCAGAGGTCCATAAAGAAATGTTGTTTTAACGTCTATTTGGTACACTATAAATGATTTGTGTGCAGCATACGCAATGAACAACCGTACAGCTTTCAACCGAGCAACTGGTGTAAATGACTCTTCGAAATCAATTCCTTCCTTTTGAGCATATCCCTTAGCCACAAGACGAGATTTATTCAATTACATGATTTCCTCATCATGTTGTTTTTCCAACCACTTAAGTTAATGACATTTTTGCAAAGTGTCTGTCGACTATTCCCATACATCTAATCGATCAACCGATGAAGCTCTTCCTGCATTGATTCAATCCATGCAGAATCAGCCATGGCTTCTTTGATGTTCTTTGGTTTGGTTCGACTCACTGTGAGTGTGAACATACACATCTCGAAATTAGTTTCTAGCTGACGTCTTGTTTTAATTGATTGAGAGGGATTTCCAATGACTTGTTCTAATGGATGATCTTTTGTCTAACGTTGTGCAGAGGGATGGTGTTGATAGAAAGTATGCATGTTTGACGAAATCAACATGACGAGACGATGTATCCCCTTGTTCTTAACCGATGTACTAAAGAGTTGATAAATCATCTTCGCAAATTGTGCCATTTTTGGTATTGGTTTCTGAGCTTGAATAATGTTCTCGGGTGCAGTGACAGTTGATACTTGAGTTGGAGTTTGATGTGTTGAATGAATGTTCAATGGAGGTAGATCTGCAACATCGGTTGTTGTAGAAGTGTGAGTTGTGTTATGTTTGTTGACAGTTTGGTCGGGAATTAATCATCAGCATCTATTACAGCGGAAGACTTTGACACAACATGAGAATTCCATTTGAGTAATTCACAGAACATCGGACATAAAGCAATCAGTTCATTTGACGTTGTTACTGTCTCAACAACTTGAGGAACATTTTCTTGACTTTGTGGATCGGGACTTAAACTGTCTTGTTCAAGTACCATAGTCGAACATTATGGATCGGGGTCAGAACTGAGGTGATCTGACCCCATTTTTGACATTTAGGATCGAGGCTTGAACTGTTGTGTTCAAACGTCATTTTTCTGTATCATCATCTGTGAATCCACTTTGACAATGGTTTCTGAGATATCAGCTTTTTCAGCAGCCATACTCTGATATTTTCCTTGTTGACATTACATAAGGTACCTGCACTTAAATCAAGACTTTGTTCCTTCTGAATATTGATTGATGTACCTGCCCTTACATCCAGATTTGTTTGTCATTCATGAATACTAGGGATAATAATACATTTGAACCATGTGGGGGTTCACTGTCAACCTTGCTTGTGCAAGAGTCGAATAACTTTCCTGTAGGAATCCACCTAAGACCAACAGATTCAAAAATTCTACATGTGGGTTTCCACCTAAGATCAGATCTAGGAGATGTTTTCTCATACACAGCGGAAGTCTTATTAGGAGAAAACCTATGTCCTGTAAAGATCTGCCTAACAGGTTTCTGAGTATGACTCTTTTGATCTACGGGTTTGTTACTGTTTCTGGTCTTATGGGATTGAATCTTAGCACGTGAATTTACTTCCTTCAGGAGTTTTGTTATACAAGCATCATGATTTGCATTAAAGACACACTTATGACATGTAGAACAAACAAATTTTTTTAGAATGCTAAGAAATGAACAGAACTCTTAGAGAGTGATCCTTCTTTGTGCACAACCGTTATCGTAACGCGAGTACTCTTAGATACAGGCAAACTCCTAGATGTTTGATTGTTGCTCCTAGGTTTTGGTTTGCTATCATCAGCAGTGCTTTGAAATCTAGCAGAAGTAGTCACAACTAAAAAAAAAAAATTTTTTATTTTTGGGGGGTTTGAGTTTTATCCTATCTCGTTTAAGTATTCTTTTTCTACTACATCTACAGATAGTGATTATGAACCATGTCATTTGAACTAAATCTTGGCATGTTCTTAGAACTATTCCTAGATGAGCTAGATGCAATCATGTGATCAGGTTTTGTACAGGATTCTGTTTTCTTAGGCAAATAATGTTGAGTTACTGGTTTTAACAAATTCTTATTCACATCAACTTGGGAGGCAAACCGTTGTTTTGACATTTGAGCCCTTTCAGATTTAAACTCATTCGGTTGTCTAACAACTGATTCTTCTAGTAATGGTAACACCGGTTTCCCCAAGACTGATGTTTTTTATCAAACTTAGTATCTACACTATTTCCTTTTAACTTCCATAAGTATTTTTTAAAGCCAGTCAATTGCAACAACCTTTTTCCTGAATCTGAGCTTTTAATTCAACCCCCCCCACCACTCATTATTCGAAGCAAAGATGTTGTCTGTTTTGTAGTCTTAGATCTCGTGATTTTAATAGAATCATACAAATCTTTGTAATGCTGTTTCAAAGTCTCATTTTCCTTACGTAATGTAGCCACACTATGTTCTAATTCGATGTTCATTGTTTCAAGTACATCAATTTCCTTTTCAATCTTGGCTTTATTACTTGTTTCATTCAAAATTGACCATGTTGCCCTGATTTTAAAGATTGATTTTTTTTTTTTGATATTTAAGTCGAGAGCAATGAAATGTGCTTCCATTCTTGAAAATCTTTTTGAAATTGGGCAACTATCTTTTTGAGCAAAATATTTTCAGACTCGAGTGATTGTTTTGAGTATTCAGTTGTCTGGTTATCAGGTGATGAATCAAGCATAGGACTTTTAACTTGACATGTTTCAGGATACTGGTCAACCCTACCTTCAACAATGATTTCAGGTTGCTCAGTATGCTGTTGTCCTATAGCAAAGATATTGCATTCAGCAGTCAATTGTACCTCAGCCATTGGCTCTTCGTCATAAGGGTCTAATATCTGCATCATCAACATATGTATCATTCCCTGGCCTGCTGTTGTCACCTTGCACTGTTGAGTCTGTCCTAATGCTTTCTGTGTCAACCAAATCAGCATCCAATGCTTTACCCGTATCAATCTTACTCTCTTGCGTCTGCATCTGTCTTTTATTCACCCTTCTTTCATACTGTCTTTGATGACGTGTTCTTTCAGCAACAGACTTCTTAACATTACCCAGGTGTTGGAGTAGTGTATCTCTGAAGTGTTGAACCTCGATTCTAGTGTATTCAACAAAGTACGTGTCTGTCATTTGACTGTCATAATCCAATGTAAACTTTGAATCGATGAACTTTTGGAACTGGTTGTTTACCACCCAAAAGGCTGTCATGGATCCATCTTCTTGAAATTCATCTTTGTCAAGTTGCTTTTGTAGTTGATCTACGTTGAGGAGCATTGTTCTTGTGAAAGTATCAACATCTTGACCAAAGAGTGACATGAATTCCCGTTTGAATCCATGTTCGATGCGAGTGCCTTTTAAGCCATCTTTTGAAAGAACTTGAAGGTGTGAATGAAGAGATCAAAAATATGCCATGCATCTTTCTTTTGCTTTTGACATCTTGTATTTGATTGCATGCACATCTTTTGTTTAAGAATTCAAGCTGCATTCCTTTACTAATTTACTGGATGCATTCTCTGAATTACTGTCTTCTTTCTCAGAACAAGTGTTTTGTATGACAACTAAATTAACTTTCAATGAATCAACATTCAATGTTGGAATTGAATTTGAATGATCTTCTTGTATTTGCATCAACTTCTTTTGTTTCAACAATTGTAGAGTTTGTTGTTGATGAAGAATTAACTCAAGCATGTATTTCCCGAGGGAATCCATGTTAAAGATCATTGCATCGTAAAATGATTGAGCATCATATCTTGTATAATTCTGCATACGCGCTTTGATTTCTGAACTGAAAGCATTTTCAAACGTTGTTCTGAGTTTTGTCAAAGTAGTCTTGCAATCAGTCTGAGAAATTATTTCTTTGGTAAGATGATTTTCTAGTAAATCCAAGTCTTGAGAGAATGTTCTCTTGAAGATAGGCATGTTACCAAAATCTTGTAAAGTTTCTATGAGAAACTTGAGTTGTGACTGAATTGCTCGAAGACTGTTCATGCATTTAATTCTTGAAAGTTGTGTTTTCTCTTGAACTTTAGAAGTTAAACACGAACAAACGGTGTGATTCTGAAGAACACTTGATGATTGAGTTCGGAAATTGGTATTTGAATTTGACATTTTGATGTTGTGAATGGATATGGGATCTTAAGTAGGTAAAGTGATTGTTGTTGTAGATTGAAATCAATTAATGTTCACGGGATTTTACAAGTCTTTGATTAAAACCGAGAAAAGAATAGAATCTTTCGTGGGATTTTATAAAATCAATAAAAAACCGTGAAACAATGATTATTTGTTGTTGAAATCGTTGTTGAAATTGAAGTACGTGAGCTTTTGTTGGCGAAAAAATGAGCTTAAAACGATCAACGGTGCAATTAAAAACTAAAGGTTAACTAAAAGAATTGAAAAATACAAAACTAATAAAATGTTTGAAAATTAAAGGATAAGATTGAAAATGATTTTAAAGTTAAGGAATTTAAAATTAAAATTGGATGTGTAAAATGAAAGGTGAAATAAAGTTGTTTTAAAGTGAGAGTGACTAATAGTAAACTTTTTAACACCTAGATTAAACTAAAAACTGTTAGAATCGAGGGCCAAAAGTGTAAAATTCGAATTATAATAAATAAGAAAAACGTGTTCCCTCTTTTTGTATCATCATCTTCGTTTAAAATTGAATAGAAAATGGAACGATTATGTTTTAGGTCTCACGGAATGATACGATTATCATCGGTTAAAAGTAAATATACCACGTCGATCGAAAACTGATTACGATCGCAATGGTATAGGTCTCAAGTCCCGTCGTTGAACGTCACACGAAACCGTAAAACCGAAAAAAAACTTTAAACGTGTAGAATTTTTCTGGTTTGAATTAGTTCGGTTCCTAAATGGGTTTTTGACTAGTTCGGTTGCATAAGAACTTTTTACTCGTTCGGGTCTTAAAGAAAAAGACTAGATCGGTTGTTTAGTTCGATGGTCTCGTTCGGTTCCAAAATAAAACAACTAGATCGGTGGTTTAGTTCTGTTCACATAGGCTTGTGACTAGATCGGCTTCAAGTAGTAAGGTGACTAGATCAGGTGTTGAAGCTTTGAACTAGATCGGTTGTCCAAAATATCAAACACTTTGTTCGCACCTTGTTCTTCTCTTCAAGACGAGACCAAGAAAGACACCAATAAACCCAGAGAATAAGCTCTCAAAATAAGCTCTTTACACCACAATAAGCTCACTTTTTAGACACAAATAAGCCACGAAGTAAAAAAATAACGTGAAAAGAAGTAAAAAAAACTTGGTGACACAGGTTTGTTTGTCAAACTAAAATGCACCCATATGTAACCATAGTTTGAAATCGCTATGGATAAGCCCAATTTTTTATTTTTTTTTGTTATTAACAGTAAGCCCAAGATGAAATTGTGAGAACCATATAAGCTTTAAATCAACAATCACAAAAAAATAAAAGTAAAAATAAAAGAATAAAATAAGCCGAATGATTATTAGCTTATAAATAAGCCGAACCAATAAGCTCACTAAGACCACAACGAAACCACTAAACCCACCCGTGGCGAGTGATACCAAATGTTATCCCAAGATTTATCCCATAACTTGGGCTTTGAGCCCGAAACACGGACAATATTAGATTATAATCCAAGCCCGTTGAACCCGACTAGCCTATTACAATACAAGACCTAGTTTGACTTTCTTAGACCGATAACATTTTTGTTTAACTTAATATAATTAAGGCTAACACAATGTCAAGGGAATAATTTTAATCGGGGAAATAATTTTCATGGAAATCAAGGTTTTCAAGTTCAAAATAATCATGCTCCAAATTTTCAAAATCAAGGATTTCAAAACCAACATTTTTAAGTTCCTAATAATCAAGTTCAACAAGAGTTTTCAAATGAGTTTTCAAGTTATAAGAGAACTAATGATCAAATGATGAGAAACATGCAAAATCAAATCAATTCGTTGAAAGGAGACTTTAAGAATGAAATTCAAAACACGATGAAGACTCAACAAGCCGTCTTGATGAATCAACAAAATGTCTTTCAAACTAACTTGCAAAATATGTTAAGTGGATTCTTCCAAAACCAAGCCTCAACTTCGGGTACTCTTCCGAGTAATACCATTCCAAACCCGAAGGGTGAGATGAAAGCGATCACTACTCGAAGTGGTGTTGCTTACGAGGGACCCTCGATTCCTACTAATCCTTCTCCTAAAAAGGTAGTGGAACGAGAAACCGAGGAGACAACGGATAAAGAGCAATCAAATTTCCAAGGAAGTACCACTCACATCCCACCTCCGGTTAACCCCATTCCAATTCCGGAACCCGATGTTCCGAAGACTTTACCTAAGCCGAATATTCCATATCCTTCGCGACTTGATAATCAAAAGCTTCGTGAAAAAGCTTCGTATCAAAAAGAGAAGATTTTTCAAATGTTTCAAGATTTGCGCTTCGACATTAGCTTCGCGGATGCTTTACTTTTGATGCCAAGATTTGCTCCTATGATTAGGAATTTGCTCATGAATAAGGAAAAGTTGCTTGAATTAGCTAAGATACCGTTGAACGAGAATTGCTCGGCGATGCTCCTCGAAAAAGCTTCCCGAAAAGCTTAGAGATCCCGGCAAATTTCTTATTCCATGTAATTTCCCGGGAATGGATGTATGTCACGCCTTGGCCGATCTTGGCGCGAGCATAAATCTTATGCCCCTTTCCATTTGGAAAAAGTTATCCTTACCCGAACTTACCCCCACTCGGATGACTCTTGAGTTAGCGGATCGATCCATAACTCATCCTAAAGGACTCGCCGAAGACGTTTATGTCAAAGTGGGAAAGTTCCACTTTCCTACCGATTTTGTTGTTGTAGATTTTGAAGCCGATCCTCAAGTACCTCTCATACTTTAGAGATCCTTTTTAAGGACCGGTCATGCCTTAATTGATGTTTATGGAGAAGAAATAACCCTTCGGGTTGATAACGAAGCCATCACTTTTAATCTAGATCAAACTACGAGATACTCCTCTACAAATGATAAGTCGGTAAACCGAATTGACATCATTGATGAGGTTTGTGAGGAGTATGCTCCGGAATTGCTAGGGTTTTCTAATAAATCTTCGGGTGGCAATCCCACCCCGACGTCTGAGCCTCTTACATCCGAATTCATTTTAGAAGAAATCGAAACTTATCTCAAGGATGATTCGATTTCACCAGAAATTAATCATGCCGATTGCGATCAGGAGGGAGATATTTGCTTAATTGAAAATTTATTAAATAATGACCCATTTCAACTCCCTCCGATGGACCTAAAGCAAGGAGAAATAATCAAGGCGAAATCCACAATGGAAGAACCTCCGGAATTAGAGTTAAAAGATTTACCATCTCATTTGGAATATGCTTACTTAGAAGAAAATGACAAGTTACCAGTGATTATTGCAAAAGGTTTAAAAGATGATGAAAAAGATGCTCTCTTAAAAGTGCTTAAATCACATAAACGGGCCATTGCTTGGAAGATCACCGACATCAAAGGTATCGACCATCATTTTTGTACTCACAAAATCTTGATGGAGGATGATTACAAACCCACGATTTAAAGTCAAAGACGGGTTAACCCAAAAATTCACGAGGTAATCAAAAAAAGAGGTCCTAAAACTTCTTGATGCCGGCATGATTTACCCGATCTCCGACAGCCCATGGGTTAGTCCAGTGCATTGTGTTCCCAAGAAAGGTGGAATAACCGTTGTTGCTAATGAAGAGAATGAATTAATTCCGACACGTTTAGTTACCGGGTGGAGAGTTTGTATCGACTATAGAAAATTAAATGAAGCGACTCGAAAAGATCATTTTCCATTGCCATTTATGGATCAAATGTTAGAAAGATTAGCCGGAAATGAGTTTTATTGTTTTCTAGATGGATTTTCGAGGTATTTCCAAATACCGATAGATCCCCAAGACCAAGAGAAAACTACTTTCACATGCCCGTATGGAACTTTCGCGTACCGTCGCATGCCATTTGGCTTGTGTAATGCTCCCGGTACTTTCCAACGGTGTATGATGGCCATATTCCATGATATGATCGAAAAGACTATGGAAGTGTTTATGGATGATTTCTCGGTTTTTGGGGATAGTTTTATTCGTGCCTCTCTAATTTAGAAAAGATGCTAAAAAGGTATGAAGACACGAATTTAGTTCTAAATTAGGAGAAGTGCCACTTTATGTGTAGAGAAGGAATTGTGTTAGGTCATAAAATTTCAAAGTCAGGAATTAAGGTCGATCGTGCTAAAGTCGATGTTATCGCTAAGCTCCCTCACCCGACTACCGTAAAAGGTGTTAGGAGTTTCCTAGGTCATGCGGGTTTTTACCGACGATTTATCCAAGACTTTTCCAAAATAGCTAGACCTATGACTCATCTTCTTGAGAAGGAAACAACCGTTTTGTGTTATACTAAGGATTTATTGATTCTTTAGACTCTTAAAAAGAAGCTTACCGAAGCTCCGATCTTAGTTGTCCCAGATTGGAACCTACCTTTCGAACTTATGTGTGATGCAAGTGATTTCGCGATTGGTGTGGTTTTAGGACAACGAAAGATGAAGCATTTTCAGCCTATACATTATGCTAGTAAGACAATGACCCGAAGCTCAAATTCATTACACTACAACGAGAAAAATCTTGCAGTAGTGTAATGCTTGTGAGAAAAGATTTTAGGCCATATCTTGTCTTATCTAAAAGCATAGTGTATATGGATCACTCGGCTTTAAAATACCTTATGAATAAACAAGACGCCAAGCCGAGGTTGCTCCGGTGGGTTCTCCTCCTATAAGAATTTGATATCACCATCCGTGATAAAAAAGAAAGTGAGAACCTCGCGGTCGATCATTTATCTAGACTTGAGAATCCTCATAGAATGTTGTAAAGAAAACAAGACATAAAGATAATTTCCTTAGAGAACTCTTGGTGTAATATCTAGTGGAAGTACCCCATGGTTTGCAGACTTTGCAAATTTCCATGCGGGAAATTTTATCATCAAAGGAATGACGACTCAACAAAAGAAATGTTTTTTCAAGGACGTTAAATATTATTTCTGGGACGATCCCTATCTTTTTTGTATTTGTGCGGATCAAATCATTCGAAGGTGTGTGCATGGACAAGAAGCTAATGATATCCTCAAAGCTTGTCATGAAGGACCCACCGGGGGCCATCATAGTGCCAATCTCACCGCTCGAAAAGTAATTGATGCCGGTTTCTTTTGGCCGACCATTTATCGAGATGCCCATACTATGATTAAATCTTATGATACGTGTCAAAGACAAGGAAAAATTTCACAACGAGATGAGATGCCTCAAAACGCTATTCAAGTTTGTGAAATCTTCGATGTTTGGGGTATCGATTTTATGGGACCATTTCCGTCTTCACATGGGAATAAATACATCCTCGTAGTCGTTGATTATCTTTCGAAGTGGGTGGAAGCGAAGGCGCTCCCCACAAATGATGCTCGAGTTGTAGTTAAGTTTTTGAAATCTCTTTTCGCCCGATTTGGAACACCTAGAGCTATTATAAGCGATCGTGGGACCCATTTTTGTAATGATCAATTTGCTAAAGTAATGTCTAAGTATGGGGTCACTCATTGTCTTGCTATCGCTTATCACCCTCAAACGAGCGGTCAAGTGGAGGTGTCCAATCACGGTTTGAAAAGTATTCTTGAAAGGACGGTTGGAGAAAACCGTGCCTCATGGTCCCGACAAACTATGATGACGCTTATGGGCCATCACGTACTGCTTTTAAGACACCGATTGGTTGTACGCCTTACAAGTTAGTGTACGGAAAGTCTTGCCATTTACCTATCAAGTTAGAGCATAAAGCATATTGGGCTTTGAAACCATCTAATTTTCGATTCTTCAAACCGCGGGTGATCACCGGAAGCTTCAACTTAATGAACTTAATGAGCTTCGTGATCAAGCTTACGAGAATTCTTTGATATATAAAGAAAGGCCGAAGAAGCTTCACGACTCTAAGATCAAAAACCGCATTTTCAATGTTGATGATCAAGTTTTACTCTTCAACTCTCGTCTAAAGATATTCTCGGGAAAGCTTAAAACTCGTTGGTCGGGACCTTTTACTATCACCAAAGTTTTTTCATACGGAACCATCGAGTTATCTCAACCCGATGGTCCAAACTTTAAGGTGAATGGTCATCGTGTGAAGCATTACTTCGGAGGGGACTTACCACCCAAGGTAGTCCAGGATCTCTAAACTTTCTCCAAGGACGAATGAATTCGGGGATCGAGTCAAGCTATGTGACTCGGTTACTAAAAACAAAGCGCTTCGTGGGAGGCACCTCATACTTATCCATTTTTCTTCTTTCTTATTTCTAATGTGATGTGAGGAGGCTTGTACTCTTCCTATTCTTGTTGTTTGTGCTTGTGATTTTTTGTAGGATTGACCCAAAATTTTCTGAAGACTCTCGTGTTCGGTGTTTTGTCCCGGTCCACTCGAGCTTCCTAGCCTTTGCTTGCCATTAGTTTGGGGAAATCCGATATCCTAGATTATTATCGACTAACATTTATCTTTTAGCATACTTGATAAACGGCTTGAGATTTTTGTGATACTTTCTTCATGCTTGGGTTATGCATTCGACTTTTTGAGTTCTAGTATGGGGTTTTTAAGTCTTAGGCTAGGAAACATTGAGGACAATGTTTAATTTTAGTATGGGGTAGTATATCTTTGATATGATCTTACCTACCTTTGCCCGTTGTTCTCACGTACCCCGTTTTCCCACAAAAATTTTAAATTTTTAAGTCTTAATATCTAGTTAATTGTTCATATAAAAAAAATAATGTTGAAAAATATAAATAGTTAGTTGACACGAATGTAGGCTTTCCGTTGGTGAGAACGAAAAGTAAATTTTGACCCGACCGGTTTTATATCTTAGCTTTCTCCTTAACTTTATATAAATTAATTTTTGCTAATCTTTTATACAAGGAGCTATAAAAAGCAAGTCTAGCTTACAAAAGTCAAGACTTTTCAAGTTCCCATAAATGATTTTAAATATGCGAAAATCAATTTATTAGAATTAAGATTGTTGCCAGTCTATGTGACTTGTTAAAGTGCCGATCTTAATTCGTTAGGCTAAGTATTCACTAGTTTCTTTATTAGAAATTTTAAATTGTGAAGAACAAGAGATGATAGAGTAGAATATAAGTTTTGATGCTAAACATAGAATAGTTGGATTTCTTTAAGACTCATAAGTGTTAATTGTGGCTTTTTCTCCCATTAGCTTATTTCACCTTTATATATAATTATTAAATAAATAAAGTTTCTTTGGTTTTTGCGATTCTTAGTTTAGATCACTTCGTAGAGATTCCCTTTGGTAAAAGTAAGGTAGACATCAAGGTTTTGTCAGTGTTGTGGGAAAATAGACTCTTGGACCATGGTCGGCTCGCATACCGATGTGGCAGTTGTTAAAAGACCATAGGGCTTGAAATTTGGCTATAATAATAATAATTATGAAATAAACCGAAGCCGAAATAAGACTTCCGGATCATGGTCGGCTCCGCAACCGATGTGACAGTCGTTTAAAGGGTGTGGTAATAGAAAAATAATATAAAAAATGTGGGCAGATTAAGTATAATTGCCTCTCGCCGGCTCAACTCGCACAACCGATGTGGTAGAAAACGGTCAAAACCGGGCAAACACGGACACAGGAACGGATAGAGTGCGCAAGAGCCGGAAGTTTCTAGTAAAGGTCAACAAAGTCAACCTTGGTCAACCCACAAAAAGACAAAACCCTCAAAATCCCTAATGAACCCTTAATGTTAAAACATTTTCACCTTAAGCCCTTAAATTCATAACACCGTTAGTCCTTTGTTAATAAAGAACTAACGGTCATTAACTCTTTATAACCAAAACCCTTAAATCCCTAAACCAAGCCCAAATAAACCAAACAGCCCAAACCCTTTTATATCTTGGCCCAGGTCAACTTCTTTTTAAACCCTCAGTCAAACGAAAATTTGGGGGGCGGGAAAAACAGTTTTACTGTTCACCGTCTCCCCCAATTAATCATCATCAAAATTACCCATGTAAAATCCAATCAACCCACTCCTTTCACTTATCCACAAGATGCTTAGTACCAAGCCACAGCTTGGCAAAATAAAACGTTACCAAAGGGTTGTGATTGGTCAAGCTGACAACAAGAATGACACGCGGGATTGTAAACAAACACACAAAAAGATGGGAAATTACACTAAACTTAGTGTAAAAGAAGCACAAGGCCTCTGACATAAGGATTGCCATGCTGGCAATCCGTGTGATCACATTTTTTGATCTAACGGCTAAGACAGGGTATCCAATGATTGGCAATAAATGAAGGGTGGTGATCAAGACCAAGGGGAGCGGGTTCACAAGGCCTAGAAGCATCCACTCTCTCTTATAAATACAAGACCTCTCTCACTCACAAAGGGCATCTTTTACTTTTCTAGCTTTTTTATCTAGCTTAATATAGGAGTAGTGTAGTAATAGCTTTAGGTTATTGTAATTTTCTAGCTTACTGTCATTTAAGTCTTTGTAATCTTCATTTAAAAGCCTTGTAATCTGTTTTCATTAATAAAATTTGTAGATCACTTTAAAACTTGTGTTTGATTCTGTTTTACTTAATAAGCAATATGGTTTGATAAAGCTCAAAAAGCTCTTAATAAGCTCTTAATTAACTACTTTAGTTAGTTTACACTTAGTTAAGCTCACAAAAGCTTAACTAAGCTCAATAAGACACAAATCCTCCCTTAAAAGTACCTCAGCTTATTATTGGAAGGGAAGTCAGTAATGAAAGGACTTCCAAGACCACACCAGCTTATCTTAGGATAAGTTGGAGCTTGTTGATCAGCTTCTGAATCAATTATGAGCCTTGTTTAGAGCAAAGGCTATTGTAAGTTCTCAAATTCCTTTTTTATAGCTTAATTTTGAATTTTAGCTTATTATTGCTTATTGCTTGTTGATTTTTGTTTAGTATAGCTTATTCATGCTTAATATAGTTGTTAAATGCTTATTGTGTTTGTTTGATTAGTTTAAAATCATAGTTTTCTAGTTATAGTTATAAATCAGTTAAAAAAGCCAAAAATAATAGCATTACTTGATAGCTTATAAATTCTGCTTATTTAGTAGTTTAAATTTGTTCATTAGGTCTTATTATAGCTTATTACTATCTCGATTTGAATTTTGTTCTTTAAATCTTAAATCTGTAAGCTAAAAATAGGATTGATCAAGTTAAAGGGGTGTTTGGTTCAAGCAAAGTCAGAACTGCTTGTAACCATTTATTCTTTTAAATTAAATGCAAACTCCATATTTTGGTTTATATTGATAGGATTTAAAGTTGTTAATAGGATTAATCAGTTTTAATCATCATTCATAAATAGTCATTAGAATCTGTTAGTGAAAGCTCGGATCCTTAAGCTCATTAGGTTTTAATTGTTTCTAGCTGTTAAACTTAGTGGATTTATAGTTGTTTTAGTGTTCTATTAGAGTAGAAGATAGTTTTCTAGGACTGCATTTGTTAGCTTTAAGTCTTAGTAGTTTACATGTCAACTGCATCAGCAGTCATAAAAAGCCAAGTAGCTAATTTCAAGCTTAGTTATCAGAAGGTAATAGTTGTTATTAGGTCTTGATTTTAATAGCACAAGTAAATACTAGGTCATATTCAATATGTTTGAGCTTATTTTGATTTAAAAATTTCATTTAGTAATCTATTTTTAAGCTTAAAATTAATAATTTGTCTTTTGAAAAACCAAAAGTAAAATCAGTTCCTACTGAGTTAATAAGCAGTTTTCCATTAGCTTTTTCTTTGATCAATTAGATTTCAAAATGTTTTTCATCTAATGTTTTAAGTAGTATTATAGGTCCTATTTTTAGTGTAATAAGCCAAAAGTCCATAAGGATCCTGTAGCTTATTGAAAAATAAGCTAAAATTTGCCCTTAATGGCTGTTTGGTTAACAGTTTCCCTCAAAAGTTTATTTGTGATTTCTAGCTTATATTTTGTAGTGTTTGCTTGATTTCTGTTTAAGCTTGCTTATTAGATTAATATTAAGTGATTTATTAGCTTATTAGAGCCAGGATTAGCTTATTTTAACTTTTCATAAAAAACCAAAAATATCAAAAACAACATTAGTAGCCTTTTCATTATACTTTTTCAGTGCTTATTTGAAATTCAAAATGCTTTTTGTTTGTTGTTTAGAGTAGCCTATAAGCAAAGCTTTAAGTAGGTATAAGCTAGATTGCCATAAGGTTCCAATAGCTAGCTTAAAAATAAGCTCAAAGTTGTCTCATTGTTTGTTTTGAGCTCAGTTGTGTCTCAAGTGCTTTTTCATCTTATTGTCTTTTGTTTTGCTTATTTCTTGTTTAAACTAGCTTATTAGGTTAGAAGTTAGTTTCTTGTAGCTTATTTGATTTTGTTTCTAGCTTATCTTAGTTTTCTAGCCTACTAAGTTTTGAAACATACCAAAAAGTCATTTAAATATTTCTGTCATAGTTTAAGCTTCATTTCTACCTTATTTAGGGATTTTCAGATTATGTGGCTTTTGTAAAACTAGCTTATTATTAGCTTTTCTATAACTTTGTTTTAAAAGGTTTTCAAAATAAAAAAAAATAAAACAAGAGGCCATGGATTCGAACCCATGACCTCTTGCTTTACACACAAACGTCCTAACTCCCACACACATAAACCATCGCACCAGACCAGGGCTATCTGTTATGATAGCCCAAACCTTTTCTTATATACACGTTTTCTTTTCTTATTTTCCAAAATAAGCCGTAGCTTAATTCTGTCTTTTTAGAGCTTATTTCGTCTGCTTATTTTTAGGTGTCATTTTTATAAAATCAAGCATTACTTTTTACACTTTTTGTAATTTTTCCAAATTTTTAGGGTTAAGTTTTCTATTTTTAATCATTTTCTTTTCTTAAAAACTTTAAAAAATCATAAAAAATAGAAAAATAATCAAAAAAATAATTTTCTTTTTTATAAAATTTTCTTTTATCATATTCTAGGCTTAGGTTTGAAATTTACTTTCGTAGGGTTAATATTTTGAAAGTTCATTTTTAAAGAACGGGATTTGATCCTCGTTCTCGTTTTCTTCATTTTAAACTTTAAACACCCTCGTTTTAGAATTTCCTTAGCCTTTTCTTTTTAAATAGTCAAATATGATTAGAAAAAGTTTAGAAAATCATTTAGGGTTTAATTTTAGTTCAATTGCTTATTTGTCGCATTTTATTAAATTCCCGTTAACGTTTTTTTCGTAGTTAGCTTTAATTGTGCTTTTTATTTGCTCACTATTAGGATTTTAGAAAACAATCATCTTCGAACAAATTCAAGTCATTGTCCAAATAACAAACAGGGTCTCAATTTCATAAATCTTTGAGAAAACGACCCGGTAATCACTTACCGGTTATACCTAGGATATTTTCGTGTGATTTTTCTTACTACCTTTGTCTTCAAGGGTAGTTTAGGAATTTCATATCTTCTATATTATTATACGTATTAAAACTATACATCACAAAGCATGAATGTGATATTACCCTAGAATTACCAGTTGTATAAGTGTACAAAAACAATATGGCAGATTGAAATAATTAATCAGCCTAATAGGTTACATCATTAAACACAATAACAAAAACAAGGTTAACAAACAAACTAAATATTTGATTGTAAATGGTAGATTACGATTACCTCTTCGTCAACAGTGGCGACAGTAGGGCTGACCACTACATCAACATCCACAGGCTCAAAAGCGGTAAGAATTTCAGAGTTGATCTATTAATTAAAACTGCGAGAACATTAGAATTATCTTTTAAACATATATGGAAGGGGAAAAAATGGTTGTACAACGTAAACCTTGGTTTCGCCACGCTTGGGCACACCAGTTTGAACCACTGGTTCAACAACAACACTTGTTTACTCATATCGGGGTGTTCCATTTTCTTATGAATGACTTCAAATTGCTGGGAAAAAGATAGTATATCGTATGTGTAATATCAACTTGTATGTGTAATGTCAAGTTATATAGTACACAAATTGAAGCTTAGGGAAAAAGATAGTATATTATTTAAAAAAGACATGATTTGCTGTATACGTTTAGAAAATAGAATATATGTTTCTATACTTGGAAGATTTAAGTCTATCTATTATGTTATTTAAGTATATCAATTATGCGTGTTAGTTGGCAGTGAATGAGTGTAGATATTAGTTTCCAAGTCAACCCTTTTGTCAATCAATGAGTATCAAAATGTGTTAGTTTCCATATCAAGCATTGAGTCAACCCTTTGTGTCTATCCATGCGTTGTGTCTATGCATGGGATTTAGTTTGTGCAAATAATTTTTGATTAGTTCAAGCTAGGTCCCGTTTCAGGGGGGATTTGATTTGAGGGAAATAATCCCCACGCTCATATTAATAGTTTCAAAAGGATTACCTCGACTTTACGATTTAGAGATGTGCCGAACGATGTTATTAAGCTAATGCTGTTTCCATACTCTCTCGAGGGGGCCGCTAAAGTTTGGTACGAGAAAGAACCACCTAATTCGATCTTGACTTGGGAGGATCTCGTAACTAATTTTGTGAATCAATTTTTCCCTCCTATGAAAACCACTCACACAAAGAATGATCAAGACTCCTTAAATGCCGCGGCGGGTGGAAATCTTTTGGTAAGAGATAATAGAGAGGCTTTGAATATAATTGAGAATAAATCAAATGTTCGTTATTCACGTAATAAATCAAATGTTTCTAGGATGAATACGATTTCTAGGGAAAGTGTTAGTAAAACGGATGAAAGAATTGATAAGCTTGAGGACCAATGCTTCGTCAATAATATATATATAATATATAAGCAAACACTCAAACAAATACCTTTAGCCAATGTTTGGTCAAGAGTTCACAAAATAAAATATATACGTAACCGGAAGTATGATTTCCCGGGTCGTTATGTCCCAACGAGGCTTGAATGGAAAATTGAATGACGAATTGATGATCGATGTTTGAATAAGAAAGAGTTATGATTGGTTTTCTATTACTACAAGTTAAAGATGCAAAAATGATTAAAGAAAAACCTAAAAAGGGAGCCTAGAATAATTTAAAACCTAAACCGGGCCACTGAAAAAAACGAGGGTCAAAAACCTAAATTTTGTAATTTAAACCTTAGAACAAATTTAAAAGCTAAAATAGATTCTAAATGACAAATAACGAAGTTTAAAAAAAAACTAGACTAAAAACGGAAAAAAAACTAGACTGAAAACGGAGGTCGTTTGACCCAAAAACGAGTCAAGACAAGAACGGGAACGAATTCCGTTCTTTAAAAAGTGAAATTTGGTAAAAATGACCCTATAAGAAAACAACTATTTTTCCTAGAAACTATATGACAAAAGAAAATTTTTAAAAAAAAGTTTATATTTTTCTGTCTTTTAATTTATTTTTTATGATTTTTTAAAGTTTTTAAACAAAATAAATTATAAAAAATACTAAACGTTTATAAAAAATTCTAGAAAAATTACACAAAATAGCTAAAAGGTTAAGGGTCCTAAGAAAAATAAGCCGGGGAAACCAGCTTATCAAATAAGCTGTCGAATAAGCTTAAACAGCTTATAAGCTTAAGAGGCCAAAACACCCTTAAATACCAAAGCGCCCAAAGGTCTAACAGAAAAGACCCAAGGGCGCAGCGGTAGTGTGTGTTGTGTTTATAAAGGGTGAGAGTGGTAGAGGTCGGGGGTTCGAGTCTTGCTCACCCCTGACTTCCCACTTTCCCCTTTTATTTTTTTTTTGAAAACTTTTTTAACAAACTTAAAAAGGGCTTATAAATAAGCAATTTTTATAACTACAAGTTTTTACAAAAGCTTATAAATAAGCTGGAAAATGAGCTTAAAAGTGACAGAATGGCTTAAGTAAGCTTAAGGCTTATTTTTTTCTTTTTTGGATTCTTAAAAAGTTATAACTTATGCAAATAAGCTATAAAAAGCTAACTAGCTAACAACTTAAACTCTACTAGTTACAATGAGCAAGTGCAGGCCCTAAATAAGCAAATTTGAAAGAGCAATAAGCTTAGAAAAGCTTAATCACTTAGAAATTTAGGCTAAGCACTCAAATAAGTTGCAATAAGCTCTAAGCAAAGCTAACTAAGGAAAATTTAACCTAAACTAACCTAATAAGCTACCCTAAACATAAATAAGCCAAAATGAAAGAGAAATAAGCTAAAATAAGCAATTTCAGCCAAAGGGGGTTTGGCTACAGGCCAAACAGGCCCTTGGGGCACTTTTAGGGCTTATTTTTAAGCCCTTAAAGTGGGACCCAATGGCTGAGCTTATAGGGGCTTAAAGCACACCCTATAAGCTAGCCAAAAATGCTAAAAAGAAAGAAAATGGTAAGCTGAATGACAGCTTAAAGAAGCTGTCAAAACAGGCTTTTGCACCAGGGGACTTTTTGGCAGATTTGAAAATAAGCTCTAAAAAGCTCAAAATAAGCTAAATTTCCTAAAAAGCTTTCTAAACTAATTTAATACACCTAATGCAACAAGAAATAAGCAAAAGCAATAAGCCACAAGCTCAAATAAGCTAATTGAGCTTTTGAGCTTAAGGCTGTTTGAAAAACAGCCAAAAGCCAACTCTTAGCTTAAAAATAAGCCACCTAGAAGGTGTCTTAAGGTTTGGGCTTTTGGGGGCTTATTAAAGAGCTTATAGGCTTTCTGAAAATGTAGAAAGCTTAAGCTTTCCAGCTTAAATAAGCCAAGAAAAAGGGGTGCCAATTGGCTGTTTTGCACCAGGGCAAAAACAAAGCCAAACAAAGAACCTAAAAGCTAAAAAAGGAAAAGAGGACATAAAAGGCTTTAAGAAAAAGCAATTTAAGCTTATCTTGAACAACTAATGAGCAAAAAAATAGACTTAAAAACACAGTACTAACTTTTGAGTTAGTACTGCCAAAAGGACTTAAAGCTGAAAAAGCTTGAATAAGCCAACTTTATGGACAAAAATAAGCTTAGGTAAGCTAAACAAACCTAATAAGCAGATATCAACACAAAATGAGCAATTAACTCAACTTAAACCCTTAAATGAGCTAATGAGCTTATTAGCTCATTTCGGCCAACCAAACAGCCCTTGGGTGGCTTTTTGGGCTTGAAAATAAGTTAGATAATTGAATAATTAAAAAACAAAAATAAGTTAAAAATAGATATAGCATACATACTAATTAACTTATTCCTCTGCATTTTTAGAACCTAATACTGTATATAGCTTATCTAACTTTTAGCTTAAAAAGAGTGAAAGGCTTGTCAAATGTGACCCAATGACCCATATGGGTTTTTAACCCATAATGACCCGTTTTACCTCTTTTGCCAAACACCCCTTTAGAATTTTGAAAACAGATTTAACTACTACTAATGACTGATTTAAGCACAAATTTTCAAAGGAAAATATCAATCAAGACAAAGTTTAGCAATAAAAAGTAAAAAGAAAAAGCAAATAACCACTTTAATAAGCAAATAAGCAAAAGACAAAAATGAGCATATTAGGGCAGCTTATATTTAAAACTTGCATAAATAAGCTAAAACCATAAAAACACACAGGGTAAGCATTCTTTAACCTAAATAAGCATAAATAAGCTGAAATTAAGCAGTGCTACAGTACTTTTAAGTAAAAATGCTGAAAATAAGCTTAAATGAAAGAAAAATGACTTACAAACCCCTTTTGCTCTAAACAAGGGTGTCAATGCTCATTAGAGCTTAATCAACAAAGCTCTAGCTTGTATTTAACAAGTTAGTGAGTCCATAAGCCCATCCATATCCGGCTTATCATTCTTAAAAATAAGCTGTGGTATTTTTTTAATGATTTTTCTTTACCTAATTAACTTTTTAAGTTGATTAATCAAAACAACTTATAAATAAGCTTAATGAAAGCTTCTCATACATACATTAACAACTTATGATTTGGAATTGAAAGATTGACTTAAAAACCTCAATATTGCATTAAAACTTGAAATTGATACAAAGCTGGAGTTGAAAACTTGATAAGCTGTAAATGACAGTAAATTAAACTAAGTTATGCTAAGGTAAACTAAGATAAAAAGTTACAATGTAAAAAAAAAGATATATTGAGCTACAAAATAAGGCCTTTTATAGCCGAATTCTCCCAAATCTTGAACTTGCAGCTGTGTTTCTTTGGAGAGAGTTTCAAAGGGTGTGTTAGTTGTGTGAGAGGTTAGAAAAAGCTAATCTTGGCCCTTAAATCTTCATGTGCTTCTTTTCTAGTCATCACAGCCGTCGAAGGCTCTTGAAAATGGTGAAGGATTGCCAAGTTGGCAATCTTATAGCTGGGGGGAGATAGTGGAGGTGAGGGAAAAGGTTTATCCAGGGTTTAATCAAAGGTGGAGGGTAAAAGGGAGGGGGTTACCCCGTGAGTGAAAAAGAGAGGGAAAGGAGGGCGGGAAAAGTTGTTATAAGGGTGACAGGTGAAAGTTTGGGTGGTTGCCAACTTTGGTCCCTCAAAGCTTACATGTTTATTGCAAAGTTCGTCCTTGTGGGTGGTACAAGGTTGAGGGTTTGGCAGAAATGCCCCCTCAACCTTATAACTCCATTTGCAAAAACAGTCCCTTTGTAATACAAGTATGAGGGGTTGGCAGAAATGCCCCCTCTACTTGTATTTTAACTAAATTGCAAATTCAGCCCTTGTCTTTGTTTCCTTTGTAATATAACTTTGGGGATTGGCAATTACAGTCCCTCAAATTATATTTTTCTTTGCTTTGACTTTCTTTTGACTTTGACTTTGTCGGGGTTGACTTTGACTTTGACTGTTTGACTTTTCTGATGACTTTTTGACATGATTGACTTTTGGCTTCGATTTGGCTTTGTCTTCACACACTTTTCCATTCCGTGCTCAGTTTTGTCGTTTTTGGCTTTGTTTTTCGTCCTTTTCTGAATATCCGTTTCCTGCACAACACAAATGCAAAACAAACATATATTTGGCAGTTTTCTGTCTGTTTTTGGTCATTTAAGTTTGTTTTTAATGGAAAAAGGTATGTGTAATTAAGCACATACCAAAATCCCCCATACTAAGGTATTGCCGTGTCCTCACGCAATGTTATGAAGTAAACATTTACGAAAACTAAGAATCTCGATCCCCCTCGACTAATAACCTCGAAAAGTAGCTAAGTGTTCGTCAAGGGGAACTAAAGAATCAATAGCTTCGACAAGTCCTGTTTTCACCATTTTTTATATGTACACTAACTATCCCTAATATTTTTGTATTTCCCTTTTTCTTTTCTGCGTGCAAGCCGTATTTAGATAAGTTTTTCATTTTGTTTATCGATGATATCTTGATCTATTCGAAGTCTAAGGAGGATCACGAGGTTCATTTGAAGTTGGTGTTGGAGCTGCTGAAGAAGAAAAAGTTGTTTGCCTAGTTTTCCAAGTATGAACTCTGACTACAAGAAGTGAGTTTCTCAAACACGTGGTTAACAACAATGATATTCACGTAGACTTTAGTAAGATAGAAGCAATGAAGAATTAAAAGTACCTAAGACGCTATCCGGGATACAATCATTCTTGGAATTGGCAGGTTACTAACGAACGTTTCATAGTAAATTTTTCTAAGATCGCTAAACCCCTTACTTCACTGACTCAGAAGAATAAGAAGTAGGAGTGGGCCAAGGAACAAGAGGAAGCTTTTCAGATGTTGAAGGGCAATTTGTGAAATGCACCAATATTGTCATTGCCTGATGGATCCAAAGAGTTTGTAGTTTACTGTGACGCGTCAAATCAAGGATTAGGTTGTGTACTCATGCAAAGAGGCAAGGTAGAGAACGCGACAACATAAATGTTGTGTGGCCTGAACCAACTAATGGAAAAGAAGGAATGTGAAGGTATGTATTTATTATGGGTTTCATTAATGGGTGATGTAAGGACATTAATGATGGACGAGGCTCATGCATCGAGGTATTTGGTACATCAGGGAATGGATAAGACGTACTATGACCTTAGAGATATGTATGGTAGCCATGTATGAGAAGGATATTGCTACCTATGTTAGCAATTGTTTGACTTGTTTAAAGGTGAATGCTGAAACATCAAAGACCTTCGGGTTTATTGTAACAACTAGAGATACCCGAGTGGAAGTAGGATATAATAACTATGGACTTTATTACAAGGTTGCCAAGATCAAGTAGTGGGTATGATACGAATTGGGTAATAGTCGATAGACTGACTAAGGTATGCCCATTACATGGTAGTACGTGAAGATTTTAAAATGGAGAATTTGGCGAGACTTTACACTAATGTGATAGTTACAAGGCATGGAGTGCATGTGTCGATCATCTCAGATCGTGGTGGAAGATTTACTTCGCGGCTTTGGTAGACATTGCAGAAGGCATTGAGAACACGGCTAAAACATGCGTACGACTTATCATCCTCAAACGGACGGACAAAGTGAGCGTACCATTCAGACTTTGAAGGATATGTTGAGAGCGTGCGTGATTGATTTTTTTTGTGGTAATTAGGATACTCATCTACCCTTAACTGAGTTTTCTATAATAATAGTTATCATTCGGGTGTTTGATGTGCTCTATTTAAAGCGTTGTATGGAAGGAAGTGTAGGTCACATGTTCTTTGGGCTGAAATTGGAGAAATTTGGTCGATTGGATCAGAATTGGTACAAGAGACAACAAATAAGGTGATATTGATTAAAGAAAAGCTCAAAGCGGCTAGAGATTGCCAAAAGAGCTATGTTGGAAATATGCGTAAACATTTAGAGTTGAAGTTGGTGATAAAGTGATGTTGGAAGTGTCGTCTTGGAAAGATGTAGTGCATTTTGGAAAGAAAGAAATGTTAGCACCAAGATATGTGGGACCATTTGAGATCAATAAAGGGATCAGTCCTATGGCCTATTGATTACGATTGTCTTAATAATTTAGTAGTATATTTGATGTGTTTCAAATTTAAAGCAGTATTAAACGGATGCAAATCTGCATGTGCATTTAGAAGAAATTAAGGTAGACAAAACTATTTGTTTTGTTGAAGAACCTGTTGAGATTATCGATCGTGAGGTTAAAAGTATAAAGCGTAGTAGTATTACGATAGTTAAGTCCATTGGAACTCGAAGCGAGGTCATGAGGATTTCGTAAAAACTAAGTATCCACATTTGCTCGTTGAGCAAGCTATCGTTGAAAGTACTAAGTAAAGTCGGACACATAGGGTTATTGGCAGACTTTAGGCACCCTTGAATGTTTTGAGGTGGTTTGGTTAATGTTATATTTTGAATAAACTCGAAGGCGAGTTGATTCTTCAAAAACGTTAAGCTTTGTAACAACTCATAACTTAGTTCCAAGACAGTTCTTGTTTGATGAGTTGCGGGGTTAGGTTATGAATGACGTTGTTACACAACTTAAGTTTTTGACAAGTTTCCTCGAAGACCGGCGATGTTCATGTAGTTGGATGTTATTTTTGCTTAGAGTTGTTATGTTGCTATTTGTACCCTTGTATGGGCAAGCGAAGTTGTAAGCAGTGGGTTTCCGATTGTGAAAGTTAGATGAGATTCAAAGCGTGGCCTTAAGTTTATGTGGAAACGTGAGGACCATATGAAAGCTAAGTATTCCTGATTGTTTGTTGATGATGATGTTGAACCTACTAGTTAAATCTCAGGACGAGATTTCCCTAAGGAGGGGATACTGTGACAACTGTGCTTTGAGCAGGTTAGTCAAACCATTAGTATGGACTTGAACATCATTATGTGTTATAATAATTATATGTTTATGTGATCTTATGTGAGTTTGGTTACCAATCAATGGAGCGTGATCGTCTCTTTGTGATTAAAGTTATGGTTGTTATTGGTATTTCATTTTGTTCACATTTTAGTGACAATGAAAATGATAATATAATTCTATGTGTGTATGTATTTTATGTATATGTATATGTATTTATATCTTCAAGTGTTAGTAGTTAGTAAAATTAAAAGTTTAATTTAGAAAATATAGAAATTTGAACTTAGTTTTATTAAGTTGGTAAAATAAAATTAGAAATGAAATTTATTCATAGTCATTTAATCTAGTTTTAATTTAAAAGGTTTAAAAGGTAAAATAAATAAAGGTTTTTATAAAAAAATATAAAAAATATATATATGTATAAAAAATTAAATCGAAATTAATAATAAAAAATAAAAATAAATAAAAGGGGTGTTATTTGGCCGGTTTTAAAGAAAGAAAAAAAAAGAAACTCAATTTTTTAGTAAGGTTGGGATTCTAATTAGGTAATTATCCAAACCTTTTTCTTTTCACTATAAATACAAACCTCTCCTCCTTTTTTTGTGACATCATCGAACATGCTAGAGGAGAAGAAAAAAAAGATTTTTTTTATTATTCAAGATTCAAGTTGGTGATTTGTGTGATCAAATCAAGGTTTTAGGTAAGTTCATAAACCCTTTTTAATTAATCTTCATTATTTCTTGTATCAATTTAATGATGGAATTAGGGTTTTGATAAAATATGTAATTAATGGATATTAGACTAATTAGGATTGATTGGGGATAGATTAATTGCGTTTTGATGTATTCGGTTAGAGTTGGAACGTGATAGAATTGAATTTAGGGTTGAGCAGAATTTTGAGTCATCTTGTTCGAATGTTATCTCAATGATAGTAACGTTTTTCTTTGTGAATCTTATGTCTATTGATAATTTCAGAGAGTCTAGTTTCCAAAAAGTCCGGACACAATTGAATTTGAGGTCGGGAAGTTTGTCTAATGATTTTCGTGAGAAAAGTTGTCAAAGCAGTAAATTCGGGTCAGATTTGGGTCTGATTTCGGGTAGTAAAACCCCTACTTAAAATTCAAATTAGGGTTAGAAAAAAATCAGAGATCATATTTTCGGTGTCTATTAACTTCAGTTCGAAGGGTTAGCGATAAAACATTTTCTAAGTATTTTTAAGGATGTCAAACTTTTTGGTGTGCGTTCAGGTCCGAATCTGAGTACTTTGTAAAGATGAATTTTTATAAAATAGTTCCACTTAATATTATTTTTTTCTAAAAAATCACAGTAGCTCACAACTCATTGGGGAGCTAGGGAATGTAAGGAGAACCATCAATTAGATGTTTAAGTATTTTATTTGTGGTCATAAACTGACTATAAAATTCAGCCAGAAACTACGAAAGTGCAAGTTAATGAATAAGGTCAAAAAGGGTATAAAAATGATTTAGGAGATGTGTATAAAGGATTATAAACTTAGTGTAAAGTTTAGAAGTCCACCATGTGATTGTCACATTGACTTATTCATTTAGCCTAACCGAGTGTAACTTGTGTTTTGTTTATGATTAAGATTGTGCTTGCAAGTCTTGTTAGTAAGTGAGCAATCAGATTAACCCATTTTGTATAGTTATTACAAAGAATTGTTACTTAATCGTTTATATTTGATAATTGCAGTAATTATGGAGTAATTGGTGAAACTTAGCAAAAGGCGCGCATTCTGGAGATTAAATGAAGATTTTTAGAGATTACTCTTCTGAAGACCAATACGCCGTATCCATCAAGGAAGATACGGCATATCTGTACCTGCACTCACCAAAGACCACAAAAGGAATAAAGATCAAAACGCCGTACCCAGAGGACTTAATACGCCGTATGCAATATATGGAATCAATATAATATTCTGGAAGATATCAAACGTGGTCCTTACTCTAAGAAATCCCTAATATGCCGTATCCAATACATGGATACGCCGTATCCAACCGACTTCCAGACCTTATAAATAGAAAACTCAAAAACAAGTTTTAAGTGTGCTAAATCATATTCTTGATACCTAAACCACAAAAGTCGATTTTCAGAGGAGAAAAAGAGCAGAAAAGGTCGAGCAACGTATTCAATTCCATTGGAGACATCGTGTAATTCCATATACTTTTAGTAATCATTCAATTTTTGTATCGATTCGATAACTTCGGTTAGTTTACCTTGCTAAATTATTACCTTGTATTTAATATGACGTTTGAAGGCTAATACCCTACGGGTATTAGCCATTAATATGAAGATCTGAATGTTTAGTATTTTTAAAATCGATTTCTGATTTAATCGTTGAGTGCTTATGGGTAATGTTTATCAATTAAACTATTTTACGAGCGCTTTTGTATGCGACCTATTATTCAACTGTATCTAGCAAAGTGGACCACGCGATCTAGAGTCCTGAAAGCTCTCCATAAGTAAAATTCATACACTAGAATAATAGTTACGCAAGTATTGTCCTTCTAAGTCTGTGTCTAGGATACGCTTCGGGCTTAACTAGTTAATTGGATATTGTCGATGGTTTATTAATCGTGTTAACTAGCAGGTGACCTAGATAATTCAACAAATAACGTTCTGATTCCATTGCTTAGTTGGACAAGTGGACTACTAGTTATAGATTTCCATTAAGCGGTAAGTGGATAAAGTCTCTATAAGCTAGGGTTTAACAATATCACCATTGCTTTAATCCCTAAGATAGATTATAATTAGCAAATAAGAATGCTTTATGCGGATGCTTTAATTGTGTCAGAATTAATGTGTCTAGGTCTTAGGATGATGTAACGCTTAAGTCTTAAGAATGATATGCCACCCTAGAGAAAAAATCATTGCACTTAATAAACAAACCAACGTTCTAATCGGATTAATAATGGTTAATACAGTTTTCTTATATAAGGTTCGACCGTTCTTTTATATTTTGTCTATTAGCTTGCGTGGGTAACAGTGTCTTGAATTGATTGTAGTCACCAACCAAACCGTGCCAGTCTCTCAGGCTGAAAACCCCCCTTTTCCCATTAGAACTAAGATTTAGACTGACATATGTTTAACATAGGATTAGAATAGAATTAACATAGATTAGATAACCAAGATATTAATTAAATTGATAGATTTAACCTCGCTCTCAGTGATCGAAACCCTACTTACCACGAAACTACTACCGATCGGGTACACTGCCCGTTAAAGTGTTGTTTTTGGTTGAGTCGACAAAATATAAATTTAAAACTTGAATCAATAAAATATACACCACACAACGACACATCAAGTTTTTGGCGCTGTTGCCGGGGAGTGAAAATTAATCTTGATTTTTATTTTGATATTTTGGTTTTTAACATTAGATTAGATCTAACCCTTAGGATTAGTATAATTTAGATTAGTATATATTCCTGTATATTATGTATATTTTGTATATTTGTCTTTAATTGTTTGCTTGTATATATTTGTGTGTTTAATTGTTTGCGTATTTAATTGTTTTTCTTGAATACACTGTTCTTGTCGACAGTTAAATACGGCGTATCCACTTCCATTGGATACGACGTATCCAATTCTCTGTCCAATACAGCGTATTCATCCTAACAGATTAACACGGCGTATCCATTCTGTTGGATACGGCGTATTGATCATCTGATACAATTCTTGGAACTTTTAAGCAAAAATTTTTTATACCTTTCTCCCGCTGGTTCTACTGATACTTTTCTGGGTATTTTATCATTAAGAATGACAAAGGTTATCAAAGGAGAGTTCAAGAAAATTAAGGATATTAAGGTCGAAGATGATTCACTCGCTTGCGATTCACCACTTGAAGTTTTCAATTGTGAAGTCAGTCGATTAAGCAAAATGAATAACGATTTATTCACATATGAAGTGGAAATTGCTAACATCCCATGTGACTTAAGAGTAGATGATGATTCGGAGCATGAAGCTGATGATATGGGATTTGATCCGTCTGATATTGCATTTACTGAATGGTTGGGATCAAAGTTTTTCAACTACAAAACAATGGATCA
Organism: Tanacetum coccineum; assembly: GCA_026074375.1. Taxonomy (NCBI): domain Eukaryota; kingdom Viridiplantae; phylum Streptophyta; class Magnoliopsida; order Asterales; family Asteraceae; genus Tanacetum; species Tanacetum coccineum. Next base: position 44,159 of record BQNB010032908.1, read on the forward strand.
TTATACTATGAAAGCATTATGGATTTGTTGGATCAGTAGAGATGATGAGGTAGAGCTCACTGATGAAGAATTTTCTGATAATGAAGATGAAATTGCTGAAGTCTTTAGAATCGACACTAATATATTTGACTATGAGACACCTATCTGTTCAACATTCAACGAATTTAATTATCTTCTAAAGGTAGATCCGGACTTACTTACGAATGATATTATGGGGTTTAAAACCTATGATGATTACAAAGACGAATGGATCTACGAATGGAATAAGGATGTACCATGGGTTGATGAGAAACCATGGACTGGCACTGGAGTTTGGACAGAACCGAAGCCAGTCATACATACTTGCAAGCCTTTCAATTATGAAACTGGATGTTCAAAATGGCCAACATATAGTTGGATGAATGATGGATACTGTAATGGAGGAAAATTATCTGGAACATTTATTATTGAAAATTAACTCCATTATCAAGATTACGAGTGGTACGAAGCTTTGGAAGATAGTGAGCTTAAAGATGAAGCTTTAAGAAACAAGGCTATCATGGAAGGATTTATCAAAGATGATGATGATGAGTCAAGTTATGAACAAATGAGACGATGGGACATATATACAAACTATGATGATACTTATAAGACAAATCATGATGATAATGAAAGAGAAGAATTATGTGAAGTTCATGAGCCACCGGTATGCACGATACAAAGATTCGAGATGATCAAGTATTCATTTGGACAAGGCGAAGAATATGTTGCTATTAAAGAAGATGAATACGACGATCTAGCAAGAACAAGCAATAATGCATGCCGTACGTATCAAGAAATCTTTCGTATGATGGACGAAGGATGGATGGTGACTAGAGCTGAGTAAAAGGAAGCTGAAGAAAAGTCTAACTTAAAGACTTCGCTGTAAACAAAAGTGCTTCCCGGGAGACAACCCGGAATGTTATTTAATTTTGTTATCGAGTCTGTCTTCCCAGACTTCAATACGGCGTATCCGTTCCACCCCATACGGCGTATTGATTGTCTGGACGTTATCAGTCTTTACTTTTTATGCACTTTAAAAACATTATTGTCAGTTCTGCGAATACGCCGTATTCATTAACTTGATACGCCGTATCCACAGACTGACCCGTATTTAGTTTGTTTTAGTTTAGTTTAAATTAACCGTAGGTACCAAGATAGGAATGCACCTGTTTTTCCTATATTTTACGCAGGACCTCGTGAAGGAAATATCGACGAATATTGGTGGAGAATTTACGAATCTAGAAATCTTAAAGTGTTGGAGTCTTGAAACCTCAAGACGGCTGTTCAACACAAAATCTTGCTTATAAACGCAAATTAGAGAATCTACCAAGAAAAAATCAGGGGAGTTTCTCATTCTAATTCTTTTTAAATTCCCGTATTTAATGTTTAATATATACAACGAGGACATTATATAATTCAAGTGGTGGGATGGAATTAGAATGATCACTTGTCCAAATTTTCACAATAAAAAGCTTAAATTATGCTCAAATTTAAATTTTTTTCAAGCATACTTTTGTGAAATTACTTGATACATAACCCGCACACAATAACCCTTGTTAGATATTGTGAGGATTTAACCTTTCTGTTTCCAAATGTTTACCCAAATTTCACAAAATATGAGTGTGCCGGTGATGTTGTAGACTTTAGAACTTGGCTTGGTATATCTATTCGAGACCACAATAATGAGTATTATGGATTTAATTAGAGTAACTTGTTTAAATTGGTAAATCTTAGGATTACAACCAAATCGCCTATACATGTTGTTTATTAACTAACTACACCGGTTAGTTAACCTCCCGTTAAACCCTTCCACTCTCATCTTTAGAGTGATGATCCACTAGAACAACCCGTAGAGCCAATCCTTTAGGAATTTACACCAACTATTTGTTTCGTTACACCCTTACACCTTAACCTACCCTGTTAGATTAAAGTTTAATTTACAGTTGCTAGTTGCTTAAAGTGTAAAGTTTGTATTTCCCGAGTCTTGTGTCATTTTCTATCTTTGGTGCGGTTGGAAATTTGCACATTGCAAATGGGAATGTATATTAGTAGTCAAAGCTCATGTGATTTTACTACCGTCACAATTATTGGTGAAACCGAAGAACGAAGAAATTACCGAAGGAATTATCCGGAATTATTATGATGGTGAAGATGGTGAAACTACACCGAGATTTGAAGAATAGTTAGCAAAAAAATGGAAAAAATGAGAAAAAAATACAAAAAAAGAGAGAAAGAAAGTTTGAAGATAATCGTTTCGCAAAAAGCATTACCGAAGGAATTATACGAAGGATCGATTATTCGTTGATACGTCTAAAAATCAACGATGTAGAGTATTGTATAAAGTGAAAGATATCGCCACTTGCCTTGTAAAGTATGTAAAGTTTTAGGATGATTGGGAAGTTGATCATTACGGGAACGCCAACTTAGGTTGTTGTTTTTGATCTATGATCAAGACATTGTAAATAGTCATGTCTTTGTCATAATAACGGTCAGGAAATAAGTGTCTAGCAACTTGTACTTTAGGCTTAATCTATTTGTTTCTTGATTTTTATTTAACAACAATTTACTTCCCTCTCACCTAATGATTAGCCGCTGGTTTTACTCGAATGAGGATGTGATCGAGCGTGCATGTCTATTCTGTCGTTACGGCCATGTATGCATGTCTCAGCTGCCTTGTTGGTTTATGACTTTTGGTGAAAGTTAGAAGGTTCCTACCCTATATCATTCTTCATCCTAACCGTTGGTTAAATTCGAATGGGGATGTGATCGAACACACATGTCTATCCTGGCGTTTCGGGTGTGTATGTGTGCTTCAGCTGCCTTGTTAGAGTGGTACTTCTAATAAAAGATTGTAGAATGATCAACCGTAAGCCTTTCCATACAAAAAATCCATATTTACATTTATAAACTTGTTACTCCTGGTCTTTAGTGGTGGAGATGTGTATCCTTGCCAAGCTTATGATAGAATACTCATCACGACCGAGCAATTGAGTGAATTAGTTACATGTTACCACATAGATTAGTTGAGTGATTTGAGTATTTTCATCTTTCTATTTCGTGAGGTGTTTGGTTGTGTACTTGTAATAGATTGAATAAGTGCTTTAAACAGAAATTTATCCGAATGGATACAATATATTATAAACTTCTTAAACTACTAGAGGACAAGTAAGATTCCAAGTAGGGGGATATTTTGGATGGCATCATCAAATAACGTCTAAATTATAGCATCATTTATCCCATGTTATTTACCCATTTTGTATAATTATTGTAAAGAATTGTTACTTAATCGTTTATATTTGAGAATTGCAGTAATTATGGAGTAATTGGTGAAACTTAGCAAAAGGTAGGCACATAGCATTCTAGAAGCTTAAATGAAGATATTAATTGGAAGATTACGGTTTCCTGAAGACCAATCTGCTTGTATCCATTAGGAAAGAACGGACGTATTCGTGCCTGCTACTCAACCAAAGAAACACCAAAAGGAATGAAGATCAAAACCCCCATAGTCCAGAGGACCAATCGCCGTAATCCAGATAATGGATCATAAAATATTCTTGGAAGATATCAAACCATGGTTCTTACTCCAAGACATCCCTAAAATTCCCTGTATCCAATACATGGATACGTGTTTTCCAACCGTTATCCTAACTGACTTCCAGACCTTATACCATAGAAAACACAAAATTAGATTTAAGTAGTGCTAAATCATATTCTCGATACTAAACCATAAAATTCAATTTTTATAGGGAAGAAAAAAGAGTAGAGAGGTCGAGCCACGTATTCAATTTCCATAGGATCATTGTTGTAATTTCCATTTACTTTAATAATCCGTTTAGTTTTTGGTATCATTTCGTATAACGTCGCTAGTTTACATTGGCTTAAATATTACTCTTAGTAAACATTTATTATGATGTTGAAGGCTAATACCTTCCGGGTATACCATTATTATGAAGATACGAATGTTTTGGTATTTGTTTATATCGATTTCTTGATTATCGTTGAGTGGCTTGTTTATGTTTATCAATTTATACTTGTTTACAGCGCTTGTTGTATACGCCCATATCATTCAACTAATCTATCAAAGTGGGACCATAGCGGATCCTAGAGTCCGGATGCTCTCCATATAGTAATTTATATACAATCTAGAAAAATAGGTTCCACAAGTATTGTCCTTCTAACAGATCTGTTGAAGGATACGCTTCGCGCTTAACTTAGTTAATTGGATATTGTCGATGGTTTATTGATCGTGTTTGACTAGCAGGTGACGCTAGATAATTCAACAAATCAAACATTCTGTTCCATTGATAGTGGCAAGTGGAATACTAGTGTATATAAAGCCATTAAATAGTAAGTTAGTAAGTTACTCTATGAGCTAGGGTTAACAAGATCACCATTGCTTTAATCCCTAAGATAGATTATAATCAGCAAATTAAGGATGCTCTATGCGGATGCTTAATAATGACGGAATTAATTGTCTAGGCTTATGAATGATGTAAGCCCAAGTCATAAGAATGATATCCCACCCTCGATGAATAAGAAATCATTGCACTTAATAAACAAACCAACTTTCTAATCGGATTAATAATGGTTTAATAACAGTTTTCTTATATAAGGTTTGACCGCTCTTTTATCTTTTGTCTATTAGCTTGCGTGGGTAACGGTGTCTTGAATTGATTGTAGTCACCAACCAAACCGTGCCGGTCTCTCAGGCTGAAAACCCCCTTTTCTGTTAGAATTAGGATTTAGACTGACATAGGTTTAACATAGGATTAGAAAAAGAATTTATGCATAGCTTAGATAACCAATTCTATTGAATTAAATTGATAAAATTATTTATTTTGAAAATTATTTTTTTAAACTGACCTTGATTGATGTTTAAAGAATGAACTAGGTTCAGGTTTGATGTCACGTCATGTTGAACTGGTTATTGTAATCATCATTATCATTAATCCTCCAGCGAAGGTGACAAAACCACAAATACTCATGCAAATCCATGAATGAGACATATGTGATTGCTCAGTTATTCACTCGAGAGACAGATGAAGAATTTTATAAAATCATTTTATAAATTGAATTGAAACGATTTAACCAATATTGTTCAGTCTTGTTTTAACCAATGACTATGCTCCAGCGTAAGAGACAAAATCACACATGCTCATGCAAATCCATGAATGAGACGTATGTGATTGATCAGTTACTTCACTTAAGCAAATTAAAGGTTGTATGCAAAAACTGAACTGACAACATATGAAAATTTGTTCAGTTTTGGATAAAGCGCTGAACCTTCAGTTTTCTTTAGCCAGTACTGAAGCTTCAGGTTTTGAATCAATGTTTAGCATACCTAGTTCAACAATCAATCTTTTGAAAGTTAGCTCATCCAGAGGCTTGGTGAAGATGTCAGAAACTTTATATTGAGTGGGAATGAAAGGAATTCAATGTCCCGTTTGTAAGTTTGATTCTTGATCTGAAATCAATGAGCTTTATTTTTTTAATGCAAAATTTGATTGTTATGTGTAACTTTTCATATATGATATCATAGTCAGTGAGTTGACTTTATACATAGTATGCTGGCATAACATCCAACATCAGCTATATCTTCAGCGTCAGTTGAGAACATAGCTTCAGATTGCTGCTTATTTGCACTTCAGCAAATAAGCTTACCTTCAAGCAACTGAAAATTTTCTGAACTGTTTTTACTATCCCATGTTGCATCTAGCACAGTCAAAGTCTCATTATTCTTTTAGCAAGACCAGAACTATCAAAACCGGGATTTTAAAGATACAGGTGACCAAGCCAGGATTACCATTTAGGTACCTGAAAATTCTCAACAAAAATAAGGTGTGATTCCTTATGTTTTCTTGATGTCTTGCATAGAGTAGTTGAGAATTGAATATTAGGTCTGCTTGCAGTTAGGTTCATAAGTGGTCCAATTATACCTCTATACTGAGACTCATTTGTAGCTTTGTTGTTGAGATCAGGTCCTAACTTGTTAGGGGGTACCATTGGAGTATTCACTAACAGACCATTTATGACATATTTTTCAGCAAATCATTGACATCTTTTTCTTTGTTGATTGAAATGCATCTTTTAGATTTTTTGATTTGAAATTTGAGAAAGTAGGTGAGGACACCAATCATGCTTATTTCATATCTTTGAGTCATTAGTTTTTCAAACTGTTTGCACACTTTTGTGCTGGTGGACTCACGGATAGTATTATCAACAGGAAGTTGTACCAAAATCACTTTTGTTTGAGTTTTGTAGATAAATAGTGTTGTCTATCATACTTCGTACAAAGATGTGGTTAATGAGATAGGTTGAGAGAGTTTCATACCATGCTTTTGAAACCAGTTTGAGTCCATAAAGGGTTTTATATAATTTAGCAGACATGGTTAATGAATTCACTCTATCTTAAAACCTGGAGGTTGTTTGACATATACTTCTTCTTTTGGTTTATCATTGAGGAATGTACTATTGACATTCATTTGATAAACTATGAAGTTTATGTATGTGGCAGAGGCAAGAAAGATCCTGATTGTTTTAAGTCTTGTAACTAGAGCAGGATTTTATCATGATTTATGCCTTTATGCAATTGATGATTAAATCAAGCATTATTGCCCAAAGACAACAATGCCAAGTTCCTTTTTTATTGAAAGGAATTTGAACTAGATCATGTGCTGAAGTATCTTCCGTTTGGAGAGGATAAGAGTTCAGAGATCTGAACATCTTCAAGTTTTGTGAGGTTATCAATGAATTGGTTTTCATTGGTGTGTTTTTTGTTCAAACTTATCATTATTTGATGAGTTCATCAGTTTGAAACGGATGATCAGTTTTGATCATTTTAACCATATTAGTCAGGTGAGATTTTTGCTTTAATAATAGTAGATTTTTTTCATAAGATTTTATGAAGAATTCTCAGTTGTTAAAAGCATTTTAGTGTTCAAGCTGCGGAACATTTACTTTCCATCCTTTTTTGAAAACTATACCATAACCATACCCTTTAGACCAATATGTAAAGTTATTTACATACATTCCTTCAGGTCCTGGTACATCCCATATTTGTGAAGGTAATCCTTTAACAGATGTTTTGAATGACCATTGTTTAAAAATGATAGAGATTTCTTGATGTTACACTGCACAAACTAGGATCAAAATGGTTAGTTTTGTTTAGAAACCCACCTTTTAGTGGGAGTGTTTGATCTTAGAGTATTTGATGATTCAGTCTTGCTTGCTTTAAAAGGCTCAGCTTTCTTAGCTTGAAGAGCTTCTCTTTTTTTGAACCACTCAATGTCATTGTGATCAAACGTGGTATGAACATTGCTACCACATGTTTCACAGTTCTTTGTGATATGTCGAAGGTTTCTAGGTTTGATTCCTCTTCTTAGAGAAATAATCCTATTATGACCATGAGTATCATGATCATAGCTTCCACATATTTCACATATAGGATAGTATATAAAATCATCAAATTGATGATCATTATATCCACAATATATGCATGAGGGAAAAGGCATTGATGGCCTAGAAGGTCTGGATCTTGAGGAAGATTTACTTTGACCAGTATGATACTGATTTATATCTATGGAAGACATAAAATCAGCATGATCACATGTTCTGTGATTGGTTCTTTTGCACTTTTTTCAAAACAATACTTCATAACAATTCTCAGAGAGATGATTGTTTTATCCACACAGTTCACAATTCATTTTGAATTGAGTTTTGTATTTGTTTTGAAGTGCATTGGAAGGAACCTATTGGGAGTTCTTATTTTTGAAGTAAGATGATTTATTCTTGCTAATTTGTAATTTTAGTTCATTGAGTTCTTTGATTACAATAGCCAAGGGAGGATCATCTTTCATTTTCACATTTTTTAACTTACCAACAAGAGCTAAGTTAGTTTTAGAAACTGAAGAACTTTTGTTGCCTCTAGCAGGAGCTGAGGAAGGTTTATTTACTGTGATACCTTTTAAAGTTTCAGCTTTGAATGTGGATTTTGACTTCAAAATAGATTTGATAGTCTTTGGTCCAGAAACAGGTTCAACACCAGTCAGCTTCTCCAGTGGAGGAAGGGGGTGCTACAGACTGAAGATTCATCAGCTGAATCATAATTAGTTGCTGAAGAGGCAGAGACAACAGCTGAGTGGTCAGTTGTGTTTCTTTGTGACTCATTTGAGGGTACCTTACCAGTATCATATAGAGTCTCTAGTTTCAGATAACTTAGGTTTATTACTACCAGTAATTGATACCTCTGAGTTATATGTTGAAGACTTTACAAACACTAGGTCTTTTGGCCCAGAGGTATCTTTAGTGAGTTGGTCAATTCCCAAGATTTTCCTCTTTTGAGTAGGAATTTGTTAACTGATACATTGATTAACTTTATTAGAACTGTTTAGCCATGCTTCTGTAATAGAGGTTAGCTCTTTCAGTTCATTTCTTAAGTTTTGATTCTCTTTAATAATCTCGGTGTTTACATACTGCATGTTAAAAAGATCAAGCGTTGCTTGTTTTAGTACCAAAAGATGTTCCTTGCATGTATTTAGTTCGTGAACAAGATTTCTATGTTTTGAAAGAAGATTGTTTCTTTGTTCTTCAACATAGTTTAAATCAATACA
>BQNB010032909.1:0-52787 GCA_026074375.1 Tanacetum coccineum
AGTACGTTGTTGCCATCGTAAATCTCAATATTGACGTATCAAGGTGTGTGAGTTTGCCGTCATAAGCATATATGTTACGTAACATCTTCATCATTTAACGAATAAAACGCAAGTCGAGTATGAGTCGTTAAATAACTTTGCTACTTGTATATAGAAGAATGCAATTCTAACTTACTGTTTTGTCGTTTTGAATTGACCAAATAAAAATATTTACTTTGTGCTATCATTCTTTGTTTAGTTTTCCACCTAGAAATTTCGTCTAAATAAAGTTACTTAATATAAACATTACTTTTTTTTTGAAATAAATTGACCAATTTTTACTGTAGTAAGATTCTTAATATAAAGTTACTTAATATAAATATTACTGTAGTAATAGAACTCAACGATATAGAACTCAACGATGATTAATCATTCTTTTATTCACATATAAAAGAATCAATCAAGAATCTAATTTCAACAATCTAAATTCCTTCTTCCCTTTTGTTTGAATCATGTTATAACCCTTAAAATTGAGATTAATCATTGATTGATTAATCTCATATCGAGCGTGTTAGGCGGGTTTCTCATCTTGGGTTTTTGTAATTTAGATATGTTATTCTCCTCTTCAAATCGATTCCATTTCCGTTTCCGATTAATCCCTGCCTCCATTAAACCCTAGCTATTTTCGATTAATAGATCTCTCTTCAATCCAAAGATGGGTAGCTTTCGTTCAAAAGAAGATGATGTGTCAAAGATTTCGACTTTGATTTTTGTTACAAATTTCCCAGACTCTTTCTCTGCTAAGGATCTATTCCACTCATGTAAGCAATATGGTCACGTGGTCGATTCGTTTATTCCAACAAAGAGGACAAAAGATGGTAAGCGTTTTGGATTTGTTCGATTTATCAATATCTTTAATGTGGAGAGATTGGTAAATAACTTATGTACGATTTGGGTGGGTCGATCGAAATTCCATGCTAATGTTGCAAGATTCAAAAGAGAGTACATGAAGGGAAGTGTTAACGTGGATAAGACTAAGAATGAATCGAATAAAAGGAAGTTTGATGGGTCTCATAAGAATGTGGAAAATACAGTTATTGGTAAATCATTTGTGTCTGTGGTGAAGACTAGCCGAATGCCAATAGATAAGGAATCTCCTCCTGCGATTGTCCTTGAAGATGATTGTTTGAATGCGAAGGATCTCACTCTGTCGTTGATGGGCAGAGTCAAAGAGATGGCCTCTTTAGTCAATCTTAAGAAGGCGCTTTGTAATGAAGGTTTTGATGTGGTTAAGATTAGCTATTTGGGAGAACTTTGGGTATTACTCGAATTCGAGACTGCGAAGGCTAAAGATTCATTTAGGGGTAATGTTGGTGTGGGCTCTTGGTTTTCGGTCATTAAACAAGCTTACGCCGAGTTTGTTCCTGAAGGTAGATTGGTTTGGGTGGAATTGGACGGTGTTCCGTTTAAATTCTGGTCGGGTCCTACTTTCAAACGTATTGCTGCTAAATGGGGTGAGTTATTGGATGTTGATGATTATGATGAGTCGAATCTTCATTCCAAAAGAATTTGCATTCTTTCTAAGGTTTGTGAGCACATTCACGAGAGCTTCAAAATTGTTTTTCGGGGTAAGGTTTATTGGGTGCGCGCAAGTGAAGTTCTAGGGTGGACTCCTGAATTTTCCGAAGAGGAGGAGGAAGACGAATTATCAGTGGAGGATAACAATGATGGCAGAATTAATGATCTCGAGGCAAATAATGGCATTGATGAGAGTGACGTGGAGGAGGTGCTTGAAACACTGTTTGATCAACCTGATGATCAGAAGGACAAACACTCGGAAGATCCTTTTGGTTTATACCCTTTATTGAACAAAGAAAATATCGAATTGGCACGAAAGGTTACTGAAGAAGATCATAGTTTGTCTCATCCGCCGGGTTTCACTCCGGAGGAGGGTTTGAATGAAGGTAATACTGTTAATCTTGACATGAAGGACTACGGAGAAAATGAGAGAGATGACAATTCGTTTGTTAACCTTGAAGATGGTAAGGATAATTCTGAGTCGGTAAACAAAAATTCAGAATCAAAGCGTTCGGGTCACTCTAAGTACTCTGTTCTGCCGCGAACGGGGGGTTCTATTTTAAATCTTATGGAGGAAGTTGTGAAGGTGGGCCAAACTATGGGTTATAACATGGATGGGTGCATCAAGGATATCACTGAGATCATTGAATCCCAAGGAGAATTTGGGGTTAATCGATGAATTTTATGTCTTTGAACGTTCAAGGCCTCGCCCAAAAGGCCAAAAAAGATTGGGTAAAGGAGTTGTGTGTTAAAAATAAAGTGAATTTTGTGGGTCTTCAAGAAACTAAGATGGGGTCTATTGATCTAAGTAGTGTGAGGTCTTGCTGGGGTAATTCTAATTTTGATTATGTGCATAGTGATTCCGTTGGTAACTCGGGAGGGATCTTGTGCATTTGGGATCCTAATTCTTTTCGGAGGAGTAGCTTTACGAGATCGGACTATTTTGTCATTGTTCGAGGTGTGTGGTTGAAATCAGGGATTGATCTTATGATAGTGGTTGTATATGCGCCTCAAGAGGCTAAAGAAAAGCGTATGTTATGGGATTATTTGGCTCATGTGTCGAATCAATGGGTTGGTAAACTTGTTATGATGGGCGACTTTAATGAGGTGAGATATAAATCGGACAGATATGGTTCGATCAAATTTAGTTAGGAACTTAGAACTGCAACCTATATTTCTGCAGGCTCTTCAAGTCATATAATACGTCCATTATTGATACATCTGTTAGTTTATGGACGTAAAAATAATAGTTGTGTGTTAGGATCGAACTCAAGATCACGGGATTGCACTCACTACACATGTGTCCTAATATCACTGCTATTACCTTGGAGCAGTTTATTTCAGACCATCGTCCTATTTTATTACGTGAAGTCAGGTATGATTACGGTCCTATTCCTTTTCGATTCTATCGTTACTGGCTAGAAGTTGATGGTTGTGGCAAGTTGGTTCAGGGATTCTTGGAACGTTCGGCTCTGTTAACAAGAAAAATGACATTCGAAACTTCATGGTAAACTGATAATTCCTTAAATGACCGTATTCGGAGCTGGCTCTTATATCATAGTCGGATATTCGCGAGGTGAGATCTATTTCCTTAAAGAGGAGTTGACGGTCTTGTGATGAGGTATTGATATTGGGAGATTGCTCGAATGAGGTGGTCCATAAACGTACGGAGATTTTATCATAAAGACTTTCATCAGGTAAATTAAAGTCAAGCTTCAGAATTGCTCAAAAAGCTAAGATGAAATGGGCAAATCGAGGAGAGATGAAATTTGAAGTTTTTCATGGATATGCTATAAACAAGAAGACCGCAATAAAATCTTAATTATTCGGGGTATTATGGTGAATGGGACGTGGGTCGATGACCCGATTCAGGGTGAAGCGGTGAATTCTCTTGACATTTGCGGGTAGGTTCGATAAACCATCAGTGATTCAGCGTGTATGGATACCCTCGGCGCACCTGTCTACCCCCTTATCGATTGATCTGGAAAGTGGATATTGGAACGCTCTTGTTTCTAAGATGGTGGTAAATGGTTTTGTGTGGGATTGCGACGTGATAAGTTCTCCGTGTCCGGAGGGTTTTTCATTTAGCTTTTTTCCTAATTTTTGGCATTGTGATTGAGAAGGATGTGTTTCGAGGCTGTTGACTTTTTCTTCATGTATGGTGAAATACCGACATGGATGTAACCTCGAACTTTATTGCTTTGATTATCTAAAAATCAACTTGATGCCAAACATGGTTAAGATTTTCGTTTCCTATAAAGTGTGATCGGGTGGCTTCATTACAAAAAAAATGGGATTATTGCTAAACATCTTGGCGAATCCGAATTAGTTGGTGTGCTTGGTGGATTCTCTGTCAATGAGTTCAATCAGCTTTGTGGCGGACAGACAAATTCTAGTCGGTCCATTTATTCTTGATTGATTGGTTTTCTTCTTTGGTATGACATCTTTCTTGGCCAATGGAGTGAGATCAATAATGATTCGTTTGTTCCGAGTTTTGGATTGTTTTTTCCGGGTTCTGGTCTTCGTTATTAACATGTGTAGTGTAAAGATGTATGGGTGTTAAAGTTGAAGTTGGTGATGGTTAAAAAAACGCAGGCTTCTTAACGTGGGTTGTCTTGTCTTAAGAATCCATTACTTATTTGGGTCACGAAGTTGGGGAAATATGTTCAAAGAAGCAAAGCTTGGAAAGTGTGGTGGACAAGGTGTTATTATAGGGTCTTTCTTGATGGATGATGAAACTTCTTTCAATCGGATGCAGTCTCACTTTCTTAAGTCCTGTTAGGATCTATGTCAATATTCCTATGTCTCTACATTTTTAGGTTCACTTCGAGTATTCTTAAATCTCTTGAATCTATTAGTAGTCAGGTTTTTTTATCAATGGCCAGGATCCGAAGAGTAACAAAGCTATCTTGGGTGTAAAGTGGAAAAGGTCCTAACTCTGAAGGCTAAAGGGGAGGTTTTTAGGTGTATCAAGCCTTGTTTGCCCTGATAGAGGTCTCATGATCAAGTGGGTTTGGCGGTTCTATTTAATAAATGTTCATATGGACTAAAGTGAGTAAGGCATTTTATGGGGAGGACTGGGGAATTTAAACATGGTGTTTCTGGTGGAGTTAGAAACCTGCTGGGGACATCGATAGTTCACGAAAGTAAGGGTGTTCCAAAGGTCGGGTATTAATGTTACTCGTTTACATCCGATTGAAGCTGGGGGGAATGGGGATAAAACACGCAGGTCTGGGTCGAAAATGTATGAGGCTTGGTAGTATTCATAGAGCTGTCCCCACGTATGTTTCGCTCGTGAGTTGAATAAGATGATTCTGTTAGTTCGAAATTGAAATGCGTCAATTTTAGAAAAACTCTTTTTTGTAGAAAAGCGAGGAGTAGTGGTATTGAAGAGATGCAACTTACTTTTGGCTGAGATTATTCTCGGGATGGCTACTTCGTGCCTTGCGAAAGAACGTTTTCGTTTGGACGTTTAGAAAGTGAATGAGGTCTTTTCGGTGGATTCAATTCGAAAGGGATTGATAGGAATCGGTTTCTGGATGTTAGTTTACCGACTAGGTGGGTTAAATCCGTGCCAATCAAGGTGATGGGGTCTTTTCGGTGGCTTCAATTCGAAAGGAGATTAATAGGAATCGGTTTCAGGATGTTAGTTTACCGACTAGGTGGTGGTTATATATCAGTTTGTCAATCTAGGTGGAATTCATAGTTGGAAATCAAATCTAAGCGCTCCAAACGCGTTTTAATATCTCTCGTCGTGGAATGATATGATTCGTTGTTTGTCATCTTTGTAAGGCCGGCGTGGAATCGAACAAACCATTATTTTTTTCAAATGCGTTGTAGTGAGACAGATTATGGGTAGATATCTTTCTTGAGTGGAATATCGACTATTCGGATTTGATTGTCTTAAGAGGAATGGCGGAGTTTGGTTTGGTTTTCTTTTCGGATTCAATCCAAAACTCAAAGGCGTTATTGAGGGTGTCATACTTATGGGTTGTGGTGGTATTTGTGGAACTTTTCGCAACCAAGTATCTGTTTGATTAGATAGATACTAAAAAAGGGGCTCTTATGATATTTGTTAATTTAGTTTATGTTCTTTTTATTGGGTAAATTAGATGTTATAAGCGTCGTTTTAATGTGGGACGATTGGGCTAAGATCCTTATATTTGTTCTTGTAGATCCTAGATACCTTGCCTCAGTGTTTAAATAAATCGCCGGTTCATAAAAAAAATTAAAGTTAATGTTGTTAAAAATTCAAAATAAACCCACTTAAAAAATTGTGAAACACGCTAAAAATTTATAAAATATATCAAAATGGATATTGAATTATAGATCAAGTAATTTTAGAAATTACGGTGATAATTAAATCATAAAAAAAATAAATAGTAAAAAGATATGTTCAAATTTGAAAAATAAAAGTGATTTTTTAATTATGAAAGTGACAAAAGTCACTCTTTGATGTGATTTTCTTAAAATAAAAAATTGGATGGTCAGATTGACTCATCATTATCTTAATTTTTGATGGGACCCACATTGTAAATGTTTTATATAATACTAGTTGGTTACCCGCGCATAGCGGCGGTAATAGAAAATTTACTAACTCAACTATTTACCTAATTTCCTACCCGCTTAGAAATTTCGTTTCACAAAACTTTAAATGTATGTGTTCGTTTGGGTTTATTTCCCGTAAGCTTTATCCCGCAAACACCATATTAACATCATCATTATCGCATGTAAAGAGACAAACACACTCTCGAAGTGATATGGTTTTTACGTATAATGTTATATTTAATTAAGGTAAAAGTTATAAAAAGTATAATCCATAACATAAATAAACCCACTAAAATGTAAAAAAGAAAAAAAAAAATTGTAAAGTATAACAAAAATGTATGTTGAATTTAAGACGCATAAATTTCTTAAAAACAATATAGTGATATTAGTCTCGTTAATTGAATTAAATTGATAAAAAGTTATTTTCAATTTGAAAATAAAGGTGATTATTTAAATCAAAATGTGAAAAAATGTTACATTTTGACTGTGATTCCCAAAAATAAGATAGATGATCAAGATTTGCACCTCCTTATCTTAATTTTTAATGGGTCCCACATTATAAATGGTTTATATAGTAGTATAGAAGTATAGATATAATAAATAATATTATGGGAATACAATACAACAGGGTATGGGGCTTTATATGTAATGAAAAGAACAAGAATCAAACGTCATTCTCATCATTTTGGTCACTTTTTTCTTTTCTTAATTGGATCACTATCATTTTCTACTCTATCTATCCATCACACCATTCTAAGTCTTATTTCTTCTTTAGTCTCATTTGATTCTTAAAGTTTACTAAGCATCATACATTCATGGAGGTTGAATATCAGGGTTGCTTTTTTTTGTCCCTCGTTAAAACATATTTTTTTAGTGAATTAAGTCAATTAGATGTGGTTTTAGACTTGTAGATGCTATTGTATCTGTGTTGGCTTTTTTTGGGGGAAAATATATTCCTATGACAAAGTGTAATGTATAGTGATTTTCATGTATTTGTAACATAAATCGAATCTTTAGCAAAATGGGTGTGTTATTTTTAACGGCAAAAGATAATTATATAAATAAAAGTACAAATACAATACTAGAAATAAGCAAAAAACCAATTAGCATCTTCCCTTGGCTTTAACATAGCTGTTGAGCTACAAAATGATGTGTTATTGGTTATTTTTTTTCTTAAAAGTTGAATCTTTTTTGTTTCTATACTTTTTAGTAATGAGTTTCTGGTACTTGTAAAGTTTTTCATAAAAATTAGCGTATACGACCCGTATATGGTGTAATTCGGTTACATAATGGATGTCTGTATTTGTATAAGATCGAGTCTTTAGCGACTCGAGTTTGTTTTCTGCATAAAACATTTAAATTAATCTTAGTGACAAGATTTATCTTACCCTTGAAAAAATTGAATCTTTAGCAAATAGGTGGTATGTAACTTTCATAAAAACTGGAATCTTGATGGGTTTGGTTTACTTGTTTGCTTAAAAAAAATTGCAAGTTGATTAATTAAAATAAATAATTTTGTGTATTTGTAAATAAAATAGTTTGGCTTAAACATAAGACAGGTTTTGCAAGAGTGTGGCTTCTAAGGCGCTCTGATTTAGGCTCTGGTCGATAGGCGTGGGTTCATATCCACAGATGTCAAATATCTTTTTGTATAGGCTGTCTGCCGTGTATTTGTCACGATAACATTCTTATAATTGGATTTTGATTTTCTCATATACATGTAAAGATCAAGTTTTTAGTGAACGGCTGGCGTTCATGTATTTGTAATGAATATCGAATCATTAGCAAATGAATGCTATGTGTCATACAGAAAGATTAAATATTTTGTAATGGTTTTCAGGAATATATAAGGAATTCAAGAGGAGTTCAGCTCTTCACTTGCAGATGGCTACCGATTACTTCTCCAAAAGCCCTTGTCTTCCTCTGCCATGGTCGTATCTTATCTTTTTTCACACACGCACACTTTGTCATTATTAGAACTTTAGGATTTACAAAATGTAATATTTGCTAATATTAATGTTACTGTCGCAGGTTATGGTATGGAATGTGGTGATTTCATGAAAGGTTAACACATTTACTGATGTTAATTATTTGACCAATAATACTGATTTTATGGTTGATAACTTGCTTTCACACATTAAATTTAAACATTTACTAAAAAATAGAAAGGGGTAAAAACTTGCTGAGTGTTGTGGATACAAAGCTTGCCTAGCGATGGGGATATGCAAGCAGTGTTGGGGATAGATTTTGAAGGGCTATTCCGGGTCCATGGGTGCACGTCGGCGCGTCACTCTTAAGACAGTTTGATGACATTGTTAGCGATTGTTGCAACTACTTCAAATGCATTTCTGGTACGTACTATAAAACCTTTGATAAGAACCTTTCATATTAAAGACCATTCAGGAGTCGTTACTCTTTAATTATCATTTCGTCTTTTCTGTGTCATAGGAAAAGCTGAATTCATGTAAACAAAAAAAGAATTTTGTTACGGAGAGTCGAGGGTGGTGAGATTCGCTATTCTTGTACACAGAAAAGAACTGATTCTGGCATCGGTGCCGTTCTTGTTGCTCACATTTGGTGCAAAGGTTTATACTCCCCATTATTAGAACATGTGTCTCCGATTAGTACACTGTACCATGGATACATTTGGTGATAACAATCATTGAATTGACTAGTTTTCCGAGAAGGTGAAGCCTCACACCAATCGGTGGGTAAGCTTACTGACAAGAGAAGCATATGTGATTCATAGATGGAAGTTTGTTCCTACTCGGATGTCATTGATGATGCTTTCAAAGAACCCATATCAGAGAGAAGAGGTGTTGATTCATTTGTTGATTTATTTCCGTTTACATATCGAGTTTCTTTCAATTAGAAAGAGGCTAACCTGGTAAAACGCACTTGTTTGCGATTACGCGGGGAAATAGTTGTTTATCAAGAAAAGCACAGGCTTTTTTTAAAAACTGCTCTCGAAATTGCTTAGAACTTTGCATGAGCCTTGATGGACACCTTTTAGTGAGGTTTATTTTACGAGTATATACCTCTCTAATAGCAGCATAGACTATCTTCTTTTGTTGGTTCCAAGAAAAACTTAAAATAACGCCTTTCTTTCTTCTTTTACGGCAGGTGACATTGCCCTTCTTTGTGTTGCATGGAGAAGCAGATACAGTGACTGATCCAGAAGTAAGCAAGGCTTTATACAATCAAGCAAGTAGTAAAGACAAGACCATTAAACTATACCCTGGATTGTTGGCTCGGTTATTTGACAGCTGGCGGAGGGTCCGTCGATTACATTAGTTTGTGTCTTTCGTGTCATTAGTTTTTGGCTTGACAAGCGATTGGTTGATCAACTTACATCGACTGTTGTCTATGGTGTTTTTAGGCAAGGCAAGGCATCCTCACCACCATCTTTACACCGTGGTCAAAATAAGTATCTTCGTGGGTGGAAAGCACCGAAGATGCATTCGGCTATGTAACTACCTGCTCTCAAATAATTATGAAGAGTCCATGTGGTTAAGTAATTTCAAACATAGCCTGGTCTCTGTGCATAATGATTTCAATATTTTATCCTTTTTTCCAAATATGGCTACTTAATTAGCAAGAGCAATTGTTTTTGGTGTCACTATACACTCTTTAAGACAAACTAAATTGTCTAAGCTGTAGTGTGAATATATCATACAAAATTAGAACAAGCGAAGGGCAAGTGTCAGATTCACAAGTTAATTAGCATTCCACAGCACGAACCGGTCAATATATCAGCAGAAAAAGAGCTAAAGATGCTATAGCCTATAGGAACCATTCTGCCATTCAATCGCACACAACTCGCTACAATTTTAACCATAACTTGCCACCAAACTCGGTCAATTTAATCAGAAATTAAATCAGCATGGTGAGTCATAAAGCATCTCAAACTGACCAATTGCATTAGTATCCAATATTATAAAGGAAAGGTATTGATTATGACTACAACGTAAACTTATATCGCGCGTATAAATACAATTAATTCGCCACATACTGTTAAAAATATTAATAAAATGGAAAATACATGCCGGCATAAGCTATTTATCAGACGGTAATCATGCCTACAACTAATGTAGTGAAGGTGTAACCTCCTGCTATACTAGTTCTGGGTTTACGGCACCGGACTATATAGACAAAAAATTGTATCCCTTTCCTGTCTGCATATCATCGGAATTTTATGGTATAGTAGTGGTGTACTCTAAGCCGTGGAGAGAGGACGTGGTAATGGCTTGTCCTTATGATCACAAAGATACGCGGCTAAAGTCGGACACCTTCACTGGGAGACTCCTTTGCGGAAGACGGCACCTTTGGCTCCAATCCTAGAGATCTTTAGCCTTGGTGATATCTGGCTTTCCTCTTGTGTGGGTTGTACTCTGTCGTTTGGCCTCTAAAACTCAATTTTAGCTCATTTGGGTCTATTGTTCTACCTGGACCAACTGTAATAAAAACAACTCAATGTTTTGCGGAAATAAATACGAATCATCTTGCATATTAGATATTTTTTAAGGGCGGTTCTTTTGCCCATGGTTAAAAGAAGCCATACCTGAGACAAGTTTCGAGATTGGTTGAATTCGCCGGGTTTTCCAAGATTGAAAGGTTCTCGCCAACTTGTTCACCTTCATCAAACGCACAAACCTTCCACCTTCATATTCAGAGTGACAAGTCAAGCCAAAAAAGCATCTCAGAGTTACAAAACAATAAATTGCAAATAATAACTTACTAGATAATATGTTGTTAGGTCATTCAAAGAGTGTTAATTTGACATAGGGCCCCAAATGGATTCATCGCAAGTATTCCTTTTTGTCAAGATCTCATCGCACATAAGAGTTAAATGACTTAGGGCCAATACTGTCCACCAACATTGCCATGTAGTATTACATCTATTTATGTCCAACATAAAAGTAATTTTGACAAGGGGGGGTACCCTATTGAATGGGCCTGCTTCTTTATGCATTAAATGTTATCAGCTCTCTCATCACTATGCAACACGCACCAGACACATTACATTGGGGTTACTACTATTGTTATTTTCCTTATGATCATGGCATCACCGACACCTTTACAGTGAAATTTCTTAGGATCCTTAATTTTGGAAAAGGACACACGAGAATGAACCTTATGTCATGAAAATTATAAAAAAATTGGCATGTCTTTTCTTGGGAGCGTTTAGTTTCTTTAACGATTATTTACAATTCCCATTAACATAAAAGTAACAAAACAAACCATAAAGTTAAGTATGATCTAAGAAAAAACCAGAAAAAGAAATGTTGTAAACTTTGAATAGGCTGAAAGAATTCAAAATGGTTTTTATTTCAACCAAAGAGCCATAAGCGCAAACGGAACAGACCCCAGATATGATCATTTTATAATACTATTTCCCTATTTTATTAATCAGACAAGTGCTATTTCAACTAGTAAAAAGGAACTAGGATCCATCCTGGAGCTTGTTTACACATGCTAAATGTTACCCGAATAATGTGGTCAAAAAGACAGGCAAATCAACCATTAATGCACATAACATGTCTTTGTGTTTGTCTAGAATCAAAAATTAGAAACTTGGAATAGATACCAACGAACCGGGTAAGCCACAATTCTATTTTTATCTATAAATTAGGTAGAATACTCAAATCACCCAAACATAGACTACATGTGCCAATGACTATTCATATAATTCCAAACAAGAATGACCAAACACGGATACTAATTCGAAATCCAAACAACAATTAGACATTTCTAACAAACAGGTAACTACAAATTTGTATAAGAAACAAAGAGAGTGGTATACTAACCAGATCCGAAACAAATTGGAAACTTCTTGTTTGCTTTCCATCACCATAAACAGTTAAAGGCTCCTTTCTCAGTGCCTGCGTTATTCAAAATTACATATCAATATGTTCAGAAACATCATTCAGCAAATCGTTTTAAAGATACTGAAGAAGCGAATTAGGACAAATTTACCTGAGAAACAAAGTTACTATCAAACGGGCCATCATAATCTGCACATTCTCAGGACCGTTGTGTCTAAAAGATCCTAGCAATCCTCACCTAACATTACCAACAACAATAAATATCGTTTCACTTTAACAAAACAACACGTATCTTTATTTCCACAAAAATCACAAGAACAATGTAAATCTTACACACCTCATCTCAGCAACAAGATGTTTAACCATAGCCAACGTATCATGATGTCCTCTTTCCTCATCGCTAACACAACTCACTAACAACTGCCAATATCACAAACAAATTCAGATCTAGCCTCAATACATCAAAACATTAACACACACCAAATATTCATAAAAACGCCTCAATATTATAAAAACTAACCAATAGGATTAACATTTCCCCAATAAGTCTCAACTTGAGGATGCTGTAAAGGATCACCATACACTTCACTAGTACTTGTTAACAAAAACCGTGCGCCAACACGCTTCGCCAACCCCAACATATTCAATGTCCCAACCACATTCGTCTTGTAAGCACATCAGATAAGTCAAGAAAAAAACCAAATTTAACACATAACAAATAAATATATTATACTCACAGACGAAATCATAAAACCGCAACAAACATATATATAAACATAAACAAGAAATCAAACTTGTTATCTAAAAAAGGATATAATGGTCTTGACGGGATTAAACTTATAGTGAACGGGCGAAGCGGGACAAGCCAAATGATAGATCTGATCAACTTCAAGCAACAAAGGCTCAACAACATCATGTCTAATAAGCTCAAATCTAGGATTACCAAAATGATGCTGAACATTATCCTTATTCCCAGTAAAAAAATTATCAACAACAATAACACTATCACCACGTGCTATCAACCTATCAACTAAATGACTCCCAACAAACCCGGCCCCACCCGTAACAACTATTCTTAGTCCTTTTCTTTTTATTCCTAGGGGAATCTTTCCTCCGGACGAGGAAAAGTCCAAAACTGGACGAGCGCGCGCCAGTCCACGCGCTCGTCCATTAATATCCGAAGAAGAAGAAAATTCTTCGGATATTGAATAAGTGTCATGATATTTAATATTATGGTTATTATTATTGGAAGAAGTTGGTATTAGTATTATGAAAAGGGCGCCAATGAAAATGCCGAGGAGAGTGAACAAGAGACGTTGTTCACGAAGGATGTAACGGATGGGGCGGATGACAGAGAGCCAAGGTTTGTTGGGTTTAGGAGAGTATGGATCCGAGGTTGTTTGAGGTTCATGGCCTCTGTATGTTAATTCAGATCCCATCTTATGTTTGTGTTTTTGTGTGTGGGTGTTTTGGAAGGGGTTATGTTATATTTTTTGGGGTTGAAAATTTCGTCAGGTGCGAGGATGGGTGGCGTAAAGTAAAGTGTTGGGCACGTGAGGGGGAGCGATATTTTAGAACTAGGTCTGGCCTCGCCAATTAAACCGGTTGAATCGTGAATTGATCGGATGATTGTAAGCCGGTTTGAAGTGAAAAATCCGTCGTTTAAACCGTGACTCGGTGGATCACTCGAGATCGATTTTAAACGGTTATTTTCATACATGAGAGGAGAGAAAGTGGGGGTGTTTGGTTTTGTGGAAAAATAAAAATTGAAAAGTAAACGGTTGGTGATTTTAGTTGGAGAATGGTGGCAACAATGGGTGGTTTAATGTTGATGTGATGTGACTTCAGTTGATTTAATTTAGAGTAAACTGCAAAAATCATCCCTGTGGTTTGTAGTTTGTGGCACTAATCATCCCTAGCCGATACTATTGGCTCTTAATCATCCCTCGAGTGGGTGATGAAACGTTCGGCATAAAATCATCCCTAAAGGGTGTTTTTGCAAAAAGTTTTGTTAAACTTTTTGCAAAAAATTATCCATATTAAGGAATGATTTTTGCGAACATTTGCCACTCTAGGGATGATTAGTGCCAAAATAGTTATCGGCTAGGGATGATTAGTGCCAAAAACTACAAACCACAGGGATGATTTTTGCAGTTTACTCTTTAAATTTATGACTATGAGATTAATACTTTGCAAATTGCACTTGTTTTTGCAGTTTTAAGTCGTTTTCTTCTAAATTAATTAAAAGATTTAGATCGTGGCTTAAGGCTTGCTTATGATAACACGGTTGGTGGGTAGTATTCGGTTAGTGTGAGTGGTACTTAAGAACTTTTAAGTCATTTAGATGCACAAATTTTACACAGGATCTAAACTAAAAAGATATTTTATTAAAGGCTATGTAAACAAATCTAAGAAGACAGCGTATTTCTTTAGACTTATTAGTGGACTAATTTAACCAGCACTTTGTGTTTTTAAATTTCGTAGAGATCATGTTAATTTTATAAAAATAGAGATTGACGTTCTGGTTACATTTGGCGGCAAAACGTTATTCGACCGTTCTCGTTAAACTCCCGAAACTATCTAGGTTGCTCATTGGTCGACTATGTTGTTGCAGGTTGTGTAACGGATTGTACACCTTATTGCTCAGCTTTGGAAAATAAAAAGGAACAAGTCTAAGTTAGCACAAAAGTTTTCTAATAAAATAACTTGAGCTTCATACCCAATTTTTTTATTTGGGCTCATTGTTTAAACATATTAATGTACTTCGTACACGTATAATTGTCTAAGTATGTATATCTATATACTCATAAACTTGAATTCAAATAACACAAGCTCGAGCCTATTGTAAAGCCGAGTTTTTTTTCGCTTTACAAGATAATAAAAAACGGGCCTAGCCCGAATAATTGTTAAAAATACGTACTAAGTCAAGTTGAATAACAAAAGTTTATAAGGCTCGAAAAAAAGCTCAAGCTCATGTCATAGAAACTTAAATATGTCAAGATTGACTCCTGACAATATCATCCGTCGACTAATAAGTGCGTGAGAGACAACAAACACAAACATCTAATGGATTAAGAATGATTTTAGTTGCATTGAGGTTATAATTTTGCGTTTATTAACGTATTGTAATTTTATTTCCAGGCAAACATAAACAGTTTCAAACTATAGAGTTAAGTTCAATTATGGACATAAATTTGTCATAGACAAATGAACCAATCTAGCCACTCATTTTTTTTTATCAAAATATTAAGAAAAATAACACCATTTTTACACCTTTTGTTTTAAATAAGATTTCTTACAAACGGTTAATATCGTCAACACGACATAATTACACTCATCGCGACGATTTTTTTTGTTTCTTTCTTTTTTTATTAGACGCGGTGAACGATATACTTTCGAGAAAAAAAAATTTCGATTTTTTTTTTTTTCAGTCACGATAATTGCGGAAACTAAATTTATGATTCGCTTCAGATAACGAATCATATATGATTTTTCACATCTGTGTCCTCTTTGTAATGCTTGCTATGGAGGATGTTCAGCATGTTTTCTTTCGACGTGACGTGGCTGGTTGTTCTTCGTAAATTTGTCGTTGGTGGGATTTGGATTGGCATGAGATTTGTTCTTTCTCGGATTGGGATGCTTGGTTCTTATCCTTTCGGCTTTCTTCCCGTCTCAAGTCTATTTTAGAAGGTGTTTTTTATGTTGCTTGGTGGCGGATTTGGAGGCTTCGAAATCAGTTTGGTCTTTGACGTTTGCATCCCTTAATCGTTCGACAGATCTTTGAATGCATTGTTTATTTGTCTCTTTTTATGGTGTTCTTGTAGATGTAATAGGAGATTTGTCCTTGGGGAGTATTGCGTTAAAAAACCCTATCTTATTTTTTGTAATTTGTCTTTCTAGCGCCTTGCTAATGTTTTTTTTAATAAAGTTGTCGTTCAAAAAAAAAAAAAAAATATGATTAGTATTTCGGATCATTTATGATTTGTGATTCGGACAAACTTTTATAAATTTTGTTTCAGTCATGATTTGCTGAAAATCATATATGATAGTTCGTGAATGACGATATCATATATGATTACGTACAACGACTCATATTTGATTTCATAAAATCATATATGAGCTTACAATCGCGCTCTATCCTAGCTCGTCGCTCGCGTCTCGCGCTCGCTCGCTTAAAACGTATATTTCTTCATAAAATCATATTATAAAAAATTCGTAGAAAGTAATAGTGTCGCCCCTCTATAAAAAGATAATTTATTTCTCGTCCGCGATGGTATGTGTTGTTTTGCGTAACGATTAACGGTGTTAATTGTGAGTTATTTACTTTTTAAAAATGAAGTGTGGAAAGTGAGCTTTTTTTTATTTTTATGAAAAAATGAGTGGCTATGATTGGTTCATTGGGTCTATATTGAACTTTTGGCTTGAACTATAAGTTAACCAAAACTATCTTTAAATAAAACTTTATCTAATTCATTTGTTTTTTTTTTAAATTTAGACAAGATTGCGGGGGGGGGGGGGAAAATTTTTATACAAGATCGTAGTAACAAGTGAAGGAATAAATAATGAACTTTGTGGATTTATTTGTTTCTTTTATGTTAATAAATTAACGTTTGTATGTCACTTGTGTATTGTGATAAAGTAAAGGTGCACGTTTAGCATTTTCATTTTCCAAAAATTGTGGTTATAATTCTTTTGTCCGACTTATTTCCTGCCTGAAAACGCACATCATATTACTTTAGAGTATGTTATAGTCATGTTTGACAACAAGCTTTTTGAAACAATTAGAAACAACAAGCGATAAGCATTTGCTTGTTTGACAACACAACAACAAGCGTTTGAAACATGACCGACTGCTCCAATCTTAAATACCTCATGAACTGCTTACTGCTTATTGCTACTGCTATGCGTCGTCAAACATAACCATAACCATACATTATAGTAATTTTAGGAGAAAGAAGTTTGATTGATACTTTACATGATTTTAAGTTTTAAACATCAAAACTTGCTTGTAACGTTAGAACACTATTAAATCGCATTAAATGTCCATTTAATTTTTCTATAATATATAACCGTAACCTTTATTTGAGATTTCTTCTATGACTATCAAAATGCCCAAAGTTGGCAAACTCACTCAAAGGCAGAGGTTTGACTTTGAGTAATGTTGACTCCCTCAAATCCTTTTAAGATGTCAAACTTCATAATATCACTTAACTTAAATCAAAGAATTTAATACTCATACCACATGTGCCTCCCTCACCTATGGCCAATAATTAGTTACCTAATCTCAATAGAAAATTTAAACTATACTAGCTTAATCTTGTTATGAAATTTTAATTAGTTTTAAATTTCGTGAACGCGCGAGATTTATGAGTATATTTTGGTTAGATTTGTTTTCACATAAGTAGGGATTAAGTGAGAAGTAAATTAAAATAAAAAGTTGTAAGAAGTGACTAAAATCACACATTTGAGATGAAACGACTTGCATTAGATGTATTTTCATTCATTTAGATGCACCATTTTGAGTTTCGAAAGTTAATTTGATGTGTAGATTGTGCAAATTGATTTTCATGATTTTGACACATGTAGAGGAACAGAAAACAAGAGAAATCATAAAATGCATCTAATATACTTATATACGTATATGCATCTAATTAAAAGCTAGAAAACACATTATGATGCATTATAATGCATTTAAGATTATCGAGATGCATCTAATTTAAGTCGGTGCATCTCGGATATGCGGTTATAGTTACTTCTAATCTTTCTTATTTTAAAAAAATCTCATTTGATCTTAACTCTATATTTATATCTATATTATAAAGGAAAAAAAGGGTATAATCTTGAAAAATGAAAAGTAAAAAACTGAATCTATTCTTAGAAATGATACTCTCTCGTCAAAAAAATGCTGGCAATGTTAATATGTAATGTATGCTACTAATTGAAAACTAATAGGCAATGACAATCATTAAGTTTCTGTAACTACATTTACTTTCATCTTCATCTCATCTCTTCACTTACACACAACAAAATCTCTCAATCATAAAAAAACACATACAAAACTCATACATCAAAGCTCTCATCTCCCCCCTCACTAACAACACAACCTCCACCATGTCACAGTCTTACCACGTCCCAGCCACACCACATCGTCCCCTCACCACCTCGCCGCCCCACTACTTCACAACACCACCACGTATGAGCCGCCACCGCCTCGCTGGAAACAAACCATAATCGAAAGGATTTACAGGTAATGATGTTGTTTATAGATTTGTACGCATATTTGTGTATGTTTATATTTCTTTTTTAGATCTATGACTATTATTTTGGTTTTGAACGGTTGTGTTTATAGATTTGTAGATGTTTTTCGTAAATCTAGGTTTTTATATAATTTATTAACTTTTTTTCTTACAGTCGCTGTCACAATGAGTTGCCGGAAAAGCTACCGTCGAGTCGACGAAAAAGTCGCTTTCGAGTCGCCTGAAACGCCGTCGCCGAGTTTGCATAAGAGTTCTGGTATTTTGAACATCTTTTTTATACATATGAGTATTTGTTTTTAATCATAGTTTGCATAATTGTTTTATTGTTTTTATATTTGTGCAATAACAATATATTAATAATGGAGTTTTTTTATAGATGACACATCTAGTGTTGTTACATTTATTCAATTTTAGTGTCATTGTACGTTACTTATTATTATATGATCTACTATGTATTTTAGTCCGATACGCGTTTACTTTTTATATTTACTTTTGAGATAAAACCGCGTTTGACTAGAAATAAAACAAGAAGTAAGGTCACCAAATAAATTAAGGGTTTACATAAAACCAGGTAGAAATAATTATCTTAAGGTATAATTATGTACTTTGCGTTTTTTATTTATTGGGCAGCGTTTGGGAAGGTTTACGTTTCGCGTAATGTATAAAATAATTGTGGTCGCACCCGGAAATACCTTGACTTACTAGATCAAACCAATACCCACTTTGAGAAACTATAGTCGAAATTTATCCAAGTCTGTGTATTATGTCACTTATTGTCGAAATAGACAAGTAAACCTTGCATAAAAAAAATTCGTCCATTGGTGATTGTAGTTACTAACAAATACTCTTATAGTGATCCTTAAATGGTACATTGTAACATTTATAGGTAATTAATTTTGTGTCCTAATGTTCCCTAATAATCTTGGCACTTGGGTTAATAACCAATTTCATTTTCTTGGAGCTCCTTATTGCCCAGCGACTAAGCAGATAGAGAAAACAACAACAATCATAAGATTTCTGCATAGCTAACACAATCTTGTACCTCAACTACTTAATTAATACTTGTACCCAAGTGGTTTAGCAAAAACCATGTGAGATTAACTAAAACTCTTCAAAACCGCCCCCTAGCTCGATTCGGTTTAGGATTATGGACTAGGAAGGCTAACTAAGCTCTTACCCTATAAATAATCATGCACACTTACCCTTTCACACTCTTGTTAACACACACACACCTCCAACATTTATTTCCTTGTGTTCGGGTCTCAAACCGCCAACAAACATCCGCAAGGGGTATACGCGTTACGGGTTGAGCATTCTATACGTCCAAGACTCGTCAACCACAAAGCTAGGACCCTTGTAAGTCGAACTAACTCATTCATAAATTCTTTGCTACTCGCTATGGGTTAGACTTAGCTAATATGTCGCATGTATATTCGGTAGGCTAGCATAAGTTCGCCTATAGTAAATAACGGAGGTATTAGACTCTATGCATTTTGCGTATATCGGACGGGATTGTAGTGTCTACCATAAAAAGACCAAGCAATGAGACTAGTAAGAGTATGGGTTTTTGGTAACGTGCGAATAAAGGAGACCTTACATTGTGATTTTTATTGTAAACGAGTTAGGACGACTTAGTAGTACGTACACGACCCAAATGGACATTTGCATGTGGAACCCGACGTGTACCTAAGAGGAATACGCGACATATTGTTACTAGAGCCTTTCGAGTAACCATAATAATGGCTAAGGGAAGTAACGGGCTCTTACAAGCACCATTACCGGGTCCACGGAAAAGGAGTATACTCCACGAAATAGCTTCCCACAGCTTATTCGTGTGCTTATATGCGACTTAAGTAAGCTTAATGTAAACATAAAAACCTAAACGAACCCTTTGAATCCCTTTGAACGCCTTTGAACCCTTACCGGGCCTTAACAAGCCCAAACCGGCCCAACCAAAAGCATATTAGCTTATTGTGAATAAGCTAGAATAATAAAACGGATCGTTAGGCCTTATAGGAATGGGAAATAAGCTAGTAATGCTTAATGGACTTTTTGACACCGGTGTATGATCAATTATTGGGCTCAAGGGCCGCCCAATTACGTGGATAAGCACTAATAAGCTCTCCCGGGCTTATTACCAACTTCACGGCTTTAAAGGAACTTATTAAGGGCAAATTGTACTCTTGAGAACTTAATGGACCGATGCCCAAACCCTAGAACCCATTCGGGTTCATACCGGCCATTAGGACAACGATAGGCTATTAGCTTATCGAATAAGACTGGAATAAGCACTATAAAACCTCCCCCCAAGGTGCTTATTTGACTTAAATGACTTAAACGGACCTAAATGGACCAACTAGGACTTCTTAAAACCCTACGAGGCCTAAACGGGCACAAGACCGGCCCTTTGGGTTGCTTATGACTATTTGCTTATTTAGAATAAGCTTGAAAAGAAAACTGTTGTTTCGGTTAATGCGAGTGGAAAGCACTAGGGAAAGTCTAAAGCTTTTTTAAATACCCCTATCGAGAAGGATAAGTTATTGGGCCCAAAAAGCCCTAATAACAAAAAAAAAAAAAAAAAAAATAAAACCCCCCCCCCCCAAAAAAAAAATTTAAAAAAAAAAATTTAATGCTCGAAATAAGCTCAATAAGCTCAACGAGGCTTATGTAAGCTTAACAGCCCCGTACGAACTTATTCAAGGTTTTCGGACCTATTTAAATCATATTGGTTACTTCGATAAACTAACGGTCCCTAACGGGCCAATAAGGCCGTTTTAAGCCGTAAATAAGCCGAAGTTGCTTATTTTTTAAGCCGAAATGGCTTGGTTGGCTTATTTAGGCTAAATAAGACCAAATACCACTTGTCGGGATTTAATTGAGTTGAAAATGCAATTTTTACAAGTCGGGGGACTAAAACCGTAATTGCCGAAACTCAAGGGGTTAGTGTTGCCACTTTCAAATTCCAATAAACCCCGGGGACTATTCTTGTAACGTTATAAAACTTAGGGAGCTAAGTGAAATTAAAAGGATCACAAACTAACCTTTGTAAACTCAAGGGACTAATCATGTCACTTTTGAAACTAAAAGTGTTTTAAAATAATAAAAGGGTTATATTTATATACCTTTGGGACTAAAAGTGTTATACTAGAAACCTAAGGGTATGTTAGTGAAAAAATGTTGATGTAAACAAATGAAACTTTAACACGTCGGGAGATTTCGAACACTAAGATGTTTTTCGGTCCATTCAGACGGCTTTAATGAACTCGTTAATAAATAAAGTATATTTATTAATAATGTGATTTCCACGGCTATCGCTGATACCTTCGATATTATAAAAACAATGGTCTTGTGTATCACTACACAAGTGATTACCGGGTTATATAAATTTAAAATGGATTTAAGTTTATACAATGAGTCGTTAGTTTAAATGTGTAAACTAAGACTTGACCGGACTTACTTAGGTACTTAACGGTGTGATTCACCGCTTACTTGGATACTTGCTATCCTTCAGAGGACTACCGGCTAAGGTGAGTTCATAGCTCCATGCTTTACAATTATTTAAATGATTTACATCCTTGGGGTGATAACATGCTTTGTTTTACAAACTGGACGCAAGTGTACATTTTATGCCATGATTACGTGTTTGCCTAAGTTACCATAACCCCTTTATGTCCATGATCATGAACTGTTAATTGCATAGATGTGATTGGGAATTACATTGTGCGGGCGCGAATGTTATGGATAGATCTATTAGGGATTGACGATCCCCGTTCGGGTGATTAGCTATCACTGGGAACGAACGCATACCATGTCGAATCTGGGATGTTGCAGGGTTAGCACATCATTCACGGACACCTGTTGGCAAATTTATATTTGCATTCATACATGTCTAGCTTCGGTGTCATGAGCTTAGGAAACGTAATTACTTTTTATGATGTTTGCATTTGTTGCTTAATCATGCACTGGGAAATCTTGCGGTCCTACAATTGATTTACATAAACCTATGAATTCACCAACTTTATGTTGACGTTTTAAGCATGTTTTTCAGGTCAATAAGGCACGAGGTGCGATGATACATTGGGAGTCAATAAATGAAGAGTCAACACTAAAGATTTGGGGTCTTATTACACTTTAGGGACAATTGTTATAAACCGAAATCTTTATCTATTTTGTTGAACTATTTGAAGCCATGAGCTTATGTAACAAACAAGTATTTT
The DNA here is from genome assembly GCA_026074375.1 of Tanacetum coccineum. NCBI lineage: Eukaryota > Viridiplantae > Streptophyta > Magnoliopsida > Asterales > Asteraceae > Tanacetum > Tanacetum coccineum. The sequence goes on from BQNB010032909.1 coordinate 22,405, forward strand.
GTTAATCCAATGTATCTTTTTCAAACGACACGCTTAGTGGTCGTTCTCTGATCTTGTGCTATTGACCCAATAATGTAACGCCTTCGGATATTCAACATTCCGCTGCATACTCAGATTTGAGGGTGTTACAGATTGGTACCAGAGCCAAGGTTATAGGGAACCAGGTCAAAAGTTTTTGTCTGGACTATAACCATTTTCAAAACTGTTTTCACAAATGGGATTTGTGAGGGACATACATGCATTACTTGTTTACTTCTAGCGCATATATATTTATATGACATGCATTGCTAAAGCATTAGTAGGGTACTAAGTGCTTACCTGATTAATATACGTGTATATAAATATTACGTATATTACTATAAGGACTTTATTATTAAAGCCTTACATATCATATCGAATATTTCTTATAAGAGATACTTATATAAGTTATTTTACTTTTTGCAGTAACCATGTCTTCAGCGACGTCAGATGTTACCTACACTTCCGTCTACTCCGACTCTGAGCCCGGCAGAGCTTTCTGGGGAGCCGAGTATGAGGAAGTATCGGAGGGAGACATACCACGGGTCATCGTACTAGGATACGACGGACTCCCGCTACAGCCAGTAGCCCCACCGTCACCAGATTACATACTAGGTCCACAGATACTACCAGTTCCTCAGGACGAGGATGAGCGTGAGCCTATGTTCATACAGGCGCATGACCCTGACTACGTACCGGAGCCTATATACCCCGAGTACATACCCTTAGAGGATGACCATGAGTTTCCGGCTGAGGAACAGCCATTACCACCTGTTGATTCACCCACTGCTGAGTCACCCGGATATGTTACTGAGTCGGATCCCGAGGAGGATCCGGAGGAGTACGAGGATGATAAGACAGAGGATGGACCGGTTGACTATCCTATGGACGGGGGAGATGATGGAGATGATGGATATGATGGAGATGATGATGACGACGACTCATCTGGGGATGACGCCAGGGACGAGGATGAGGACGAGGAGGATGACAAGGACGAGGAGGAGGAGGGGGAGCACTTAGCTCCGGCTGACTCTACCGTCGTACCTGCTGATGGGCCTGTTAGAGCCTGTTATACCACCACCCTCCACTGACATTACTATTGGAGGCTAGGACTACTGGCCGACCCCAGCATCCAAATCCCTTCGTATCCCTTCCACCCAGAGCCGAAGTGAGAGACTTCTGACCATGACTACCCCATCACCATCACCTACCTATCTCACTATCACCACCCTCTGCAGGGAGCGCCTTGCTAGGTGTGACGGCCCCACCTGCACACTCACCACCTTTACCACCATCATCTGGGTGTCTAACCCAAATCCATACACTCAGGAACGCATCCACCCCAGGCTCTCCATTGATGTAGTTAACTACCGAATTAACCACCACCATCCACTACCAGCAACTACACCATCTCAATCCATAACCATCACCCTGTTTGACCGTAGGATATATTTCCTGAATCTAAGCCACCTCCCCGCAAGAGGAAGATACGTAATTTACAAGTTATACGTTAATTAACGGGTTTATAAAAGAAATTTTATAAAAACTCTTTACAAAATACTTCTGATATAAAAGATGGATTATTTTTCACAGATAGCACTTATTTTTAGGATTCCAAAACATTTTGAATCATAATTTTTGGATCAATAACGAAGGAGTTATGAATTACGCGAGTTTATATACTTAAATGTATAAAAATACTTTTATAAAACTATTTTTATAAAAGTTACTGTTCATCTCAGACATGAACATTTTGAAAACATCATTTATTTGATAAAACTTTTAATAACGAAGACGTACTCGAAAGAATCACTAAAAATGGAGTTATAACGAATAAAATACGACATTTACGGGTTTTACGATAACTAAATCTATAAAAATAAATTTATAAACTGTCATGAACAGTAAAAACCACTGTTCATCAGGGGACTAAAAATATGAAAATGTAATATTTTGATAACTCGTCTTAATACGAAAGCGTGGACATAAGAAACGTAAGAAACGGGCTTAAAACGAAGAAATTGCGTCGTTTTTACTATTGAGATATTTATAAACGTTTTAACTTTATAAATACGATTTCACAAACGCAATTAGATGGTGATGTAGCTATATAGAATTATATATGGTAGTAGTTATTCAAAATGCTTAGTACTTATACGGCCTATAATTAATTAGGTTGCATTCGGCGTTTATCTGACGCATTTTCTGTGATATAATCTGATATTCATTACTCAAGGTGAGTTCATAGCCCCACGTTTTACATTTTAATGATTTACAAGTTTTGGGGTGAGAAACATATGCATGTTTTATAATTGGACGCAAGTGGACATTTCACATTTATGATTACGTGTTTGCCTAAGTAGCGATAACCCTCTAAGCCCATTATCATGAATTGTCAATTACTGTTGTGAGCGCGAATGTTATAAATAGATCTATTTGGGATTGACATCCCTGTTCGGGTGAGTCATGCTCACTGTGCCGGTTTTCCGGACAACGAACGTATACCATGTCGGACATAGGATGTTGCGGGTTAGAACATCATCACGGGCAATGTTGGCAATTTATATTGCATTTCATACATGTCGAGCTTCAGTGTCATGAGCTTAGGAAAACGTAATTACATTTTATGATGTTTGCATCTGTTGCATTATCATGAGGAAATCTTGCGGTCCTACATTATACATTTTATAAACCTATGAATTCACTCAACAATATGTTGACATTTTAAGCAATGTTTTTCAGGGGATCAATAGGCACGAGGTGCAAGGGATACATTGGTGGTTTTGATCTGGATGTCATGCATTAAAGATTTTGTCGCATTACATTTTGTATATCTGTTATGGGCTAGAAATCTTTGTAATTTGAATAAGTGAACAAGTAAAGCTTCGGGCTTTTGTAACAAACAATTTGTTAACTCCAATGTATTTGTTTGAAATGGATTTTAATGGTCGTTCTTATATATATCTTGTGTTATTGATCTATGAAGTACCACCCCCAACCCATATTCCGCTGCGACCCAATTTAGGGGTGTTACAGATTTTCTTTGTACCATGCCACACCAAGGATCTATAAGTTGCCAAATGTACCTGTTAATACCTTCTTCCCCTTTTTGTCATAATCCAATAGGGGACATATGAATGTAAGCAACTTTGATCTTGACCACTACAAACCAATATCACACTTCTAATCCAAGCCTTCTAATTCCTCAAATTACCCACCATTAAGCACAATAAGAAAAATGAACTTGAGTAGTAGAAACTCACACTAGCAATAGTAATAATGACTAGAAATAGTAAAAACCTTCACTTCATGTAGCATATAAATGGTTAAACATTTTAACAATAAGCTTCCCTTGAAATCCATATGTTAACCGTTTCTTGAATCTTCAATTCTGTAGGCTCTATGTAATGATTACTGATGAAGAAAATTAAGTATAATGAACTTGATGTAGAAGTAGAATAACCCAAACTTGTGTATTATGTCTTGTACTATCTACGTGACTTCGAACTCATAAATAAATCTGTGAAATATAAGTAGATCGCAACCTCTTGACAAAAATCCTCATCTTCTATGAGACACCAGACCAAAGTGATAGCAAATGTGAGCATTGAGCACCATAAGTTAGATCACACACCTTTGCTAGATTTGTCAAGTCTTCGTCACATCGTTTCTAAGCACGAACAAGTTACCTCCTGCTAAAAGGTATGATAAAACACAAACCTGTGAAACTCCACTTCAACTTCAAATAAGTGATAATTAATCATCTTCGTAACCAATTATACCAATAAATATGAGCCTTTAAACTTTTAAGAACATGTAAACCAAATCCAAAATCCAAACAGTAAACACCAAAAACAAACTTGTGTTTCTGTTTTGTCCAATATCCCTCATGTGTGTGTCATCCGATGTCTGTCAAAGCTGGCAGTACTAACTTCTTTGTTGTCTGATATCGATCAGCTCTAGCAGTATAAACCATTCAAGCAGTATTAATTTCAAAAGAAGCCTAGCAGTATTAACTGCTATATGCTAGCAGTACAAACATCCATAGCCAGCACTAATAATCATAAGCAGCATCACTAACCTTCAAAGATAAGGCTAGCAGTATTAACTGCCATTGGCAGTATAAACATACAACTGGCAGTACTAATGTATGAAGAACAGTACTAAGTACTCATAAGCAGTACTAAGTATAAAGCTGGCAGTACTAACTTCATAGCCAGCAGTACTAATTCTTCCCTTTAAATCAAGCAGTACTAAAATTTCAACTGCTGTTTCTTTGTCAATTAAAACATGTTGATGCCTGCTAATTCTTCTCTTAACCAAGAACCAAACATCAATACCATTAGCAGCAGTGTTAACGAACCCATGATAACTGGCAGTATTAAAATAGACTAGAAGCAGTACTAATCACAAACCAGTGGTATTAACCAAGGACGGCAGTACTAACAATAAACTATCACTGTGTGTCGTCATTGACAATAGTAGAAACAAGGAAGCGTAGCAGTATAAACATAATAACGACTGTTTAAGGATACTTTTTTTAAGTATCCAGACGACACTTTTTAGCGACACTTTTTCTGTCACTAAACTGTCACAATTATATCTATGTTTTTAACATGGTAAACATCCTAATATGTCAAGTCAAATGATCTTAAATATCATTTTTTACCAAGTACTATTATCCATTTAACGTACTTTTCAAAATTTATTTCAAAACAATGCATTAAACTATAGCGTTTATATCAAAACCCTAATTATATGTAATGTATACATATAAAATGAATGTGCAAGCCTTTAAGCATGTGTACAAGTGTACAATGCACAATATTTGAAATATATTTTCCCTCTAAATCAATGTACAAGCTAATCATGCCTAAAAACCTAATTAGGTCATTTAAGCTCCTAAATTATGTTTAAACTTTACCACCACTTTAGCACAAGGTACAAGCACTTAATGCATGACTTCTAAACCTTAAACCTAAACCCTAATTCATCCTAAAACCCTAATCTAAAACCCTAAACCCTAAACAAAACCCTAAAACCCTAATTTCACTTTAAACCTAAAACTAAACCCTAAACCTTAATCCTAAACCTTAAAGCTAATCCTAAACCTACACACTAAACATTAAACCGTTAATCTAAAGCCCCTAAACTACCCTAAACCTTAAACCTAACTCGATCTAAAAACCATAAAACCATAACTCGTGACCCATTAAACTTGGTAGCCCTTTTTTTCATTTTGACCCATTTACAACCCAACCCGGCACCCTATCACCTCTATGACATCACCAACATGTCACAACCAAACAACCAATCACCTCCATCACCACCTTGGCCATCAAGTTAGCCTTGTCACTTCCTTTTCACTCCATTATACTCAAAACCCTCATACACCCCTCCACCATTCAATCCTACTCTTTTAACTCTCAATACTTATCACTATAGCTCCCATGAATCACTAACCTACCTTGAGACACTACACAAACCCCAAAACATGGCAACAAGGGTCATTCGAGACCCTATATAAGCCGAACACAATACCCCATCCATTCAAACCAAAAGGGGTATATATCGAAAATTTATCAAATTTATAACTAGAAGGCTAAAAATGCATTTTACAAAGTTTTAACTATAGAGGACCTTATTTTCCAATTCTCAAAGTTACAGGTTTAATTATATATACTTTTATATATAAAGACTAAACTTTAAAATTTTTCTAAAACCAATGTATATATTACCATTTTTGCAAACTTAAAAATATAAAATATAATATTTTTATATAAATTATAAAAATATATTAATATTATAAAACTCGATTTTATTAAAACCCAACACAATTATCGTTATTAATCAACAATCGGCGCATTATAAAACAATTACGTTATATATTTAACATAATTTATCATCGACTAACTTTTGAAGAAACTTAAAATTTTATCGTATCACGTTACTAGGGAGCTTCATGTGAGGAGTTTCATTTGGGTATATGTTTTGACGAGTTTGCTGGATTTACGATTTAAAGTGTCCTGGCTCCTCAAACGTTTACTACATAACCTCTGAATTATGATGGCCCAAACAGTGATACAATATTTCCATAAATTAATAAATCAAAGTAATACGTTAAACTTTATAAAGTTTTGAAACATAAACCATCACACTAAGACTTAACATATTACCCCAGGTTGCGTGAGTAAGCTGTTACTTTCACGTGATAATCTAAGCCATCGATTAATTTCCTCCTGTTAAGGTGAGTTTCCAAATGCCGTTCGCATATTTTTTTTAAATCTTTTAATGTTTCATAAACCCGCAAGGGGACACATGCTAAAAACTATAAATAACGAGTATTTTTTCCAACTGTATCTATCACTAATATATTATTGCCTAAATCCTTACTTTTGCCATTAAGACCCCACTATCATGAACCGTTAATTACTTTTCGGAGTAAGCGGGAATGCTGTGAATAGATCTATTTGGGACTGAGTTTCCCCATTGGTGTACCTATACTTTCTGGTAACCAAACGCACTTCATTTGAATCACTATGCGGGTGTTTGGAAAAGGCACCCATTGGGGCAACTTCTTGTAATTAATGATTATCTCAAGGTTTCGGTGTCATGAGCTTAAGGCAATAATACTATTTTCCATAATAATTGTACTCATTTCAATTATTACACTTATGGGTGTATAACAACGTAACCCACTATTGAACTTGTATTCAAACTGTTTAACATAAACCTATGAATTTCACTCAACCTTTGTGTTGACTTTTTAGTATGTTTATCTCAGGTAACTGAGCATCTTATGGCACGGAGTGGCACGGACTTGAAGATGGCTAAACTATTATCATTCAAACTTTATGTTTTCATGTAGATTTTAGGACCTCTGTTTGTAAAAACTCTAATGAAATAATGAATGATAACTTATCTTTTAAAATGTCCTCCTTTTGAGATCGTTTTCCTATGATTAATGAACTTTTGTACTAACAAAATAATACCCCAGATGTACTTTCGTTACTATATTCAAAAATGGGGATGTTAAAGATTGTATCAAGACCACAGTATAGAAGACAAGGTTTGAAACCTTAACTATAACTACTTTTCTTTTTTCCATCCAAGAAAGTAACTCCACTCCATGCCACTACATCTTTCAAATAGTATGTAAAGTACATAACTATTATACTATTATATAAATAACTTATGTTATTTACCACTGGGTTGTTAACAGAGCGATGTCTTCTCCCAGCCACCCTACTTCTAATATTGAGGATGCTTTTTCCTCTAACTTTCCGGACTATATCCCGGCTTCCCCGGACTATGTCCCAGCTTCACCAGGAAAAACTTATTCTAGCTCTTCAAATAACTCATTTGGTTTAGTTCCAATAGCTTCACCAACTCTTTCACTTTTTCATGATGACCCACTATATTAAAGTCAATGCATCATACTAATGCTAAAGAAGAACCTATTCCATTCCACCACCAACTATTGTGCCTCCATCTTCAATGCTATCTCCAATGTTTAATCCTCAAGAATTCTTTCTTCCTGAGGAATTATTGCCACTTAAGAAACGAGGTCGTGACCGATCATCCTCCTCGTACTTCTGCCCTAACCTCAAGCTTTGGATAGGAGAAATCTCCTCTCAAAGACAAGTCTGAACGTCACGTAAGGAGTAAAATTAAAGGAAAATTTTGAATCACCTAGATGAGCTCTCTCTTGACCGCATTGAGTACATGGAAGACAAAATAGAAGGTCTTGGAAAAGGTCGGGTGATCATACAACAAGATTTTGACAATCTGGAAACTAAACTCCAAGAGGCTCGTATCCAAATTACTAAACTTCAAAGAAAGCAAATGGGAACTAACAACAAGATTGCTCTGGCTCGCTTCATGATTGCTAATCTAGAACAAATCATCAAAGATATCTAAGTTCGTCATCAAGCAGATAAGGAAAGTCTTATGAATGCAATCTATGAACACAAGAACAGCCAGGATGGACCATCGGATTACTATATTAGATCCTAGTTATAGATTTTGTTAGAACCTAGCCACGGGATGTGTGGTATAAATAACAACACTTGTCAAATTTTATGAATATTACCGTGACCCCTAGAAAATAAACTAATAAGTTAGATGCTTGTTAGAATTCATATCAAATAAGTATCTATGATATCACATGGGTTAGGGAGCTTAAATTAATCGACTAGGCTTGCAATACCAATTGAACCAAACGGACACCTTAAATGGGCTTTCTAGCCGCTAAACGAGTCTAAATCAATGTACATAAGCTCACGACACAGCCTAAGGCAGCTTAATGAGAAAGCTCCAAAAGCAAAGTGTACTTAGTATGTGCCTTATTTATCAGCAAACAGGACCCAAATGGACCCAACCAAAAAGGCAAAAACCCCTATCGGGCCTCTATCGAGCCCAACAAGGCCCAACGAGGGCTTATTACTAAGCCGCGGCTAATTAATAAGCCACTCGTGCTTAATCATAAATTGAAGTGCTCATTTTGCTTCACATAGGGCTTTCATCTTATCTAGAGACCCATTCGAACCCTTAATGGGCCTTCTAGCCCATTAACGGGCCCATAATAAGCAAATAAGCTCGCAATAAGCTGGGACAGCTTATTAGTGACCTATGAGTACTCAAGGGGCTTAATGAACCTTAATGTGCTTAACGGACCCTAATGGACCCAATAAAACACCCTAAATCCCTTAACGGGCCCATAACGAACCCAACGGGCCCAATAGAAGTGCTTATTTGCTTATTTCGAATAAGCTAAAGAAAAATAGTTTGATGGGCTTAATACAAGTTAAAAATGAACTAGAAAGGCCTAAAAACTCAAAAAGGGTGTAACGGGTTAAGCTATTGGGCTTACGGGCCCAATAAGCTCGAAATAAGCCATAATAAGCTCCTCAAGCTTATTTTAGGCTTAACAGACCCTCATGAGCTTATTATAGACTTTTGGACTTATTAAAACTATAATGGATCGTTAAAATGCTAAACGGACCTTAACGGGCCCAATAAGGCCCGTTAAGCCAAAAATAAGCTGATTAAGCTATTTTTAGCCGAAAACAATTTTTATAAACTTAATTGAGCTTACATACAGAGTAAATGACACTTGTTAAATTTATTTGGGAGCTAAATATTGCTATTTTCCCGCAAATTGTGTGAGGGACTAACAGTGTCAAATTCGAAACTTAAGGGATTAACCTTGTCATTTTCGAATTTCAATAACTCCAGGGACTGTTTTGAAACATTCTGAAACTTGGGGATTTAAGTGTAATTATAAGAACCTAAACTACCTTCTTGTAAACTTAAGGGACTAATTATGTCATTTCCGAAACTAAAGGGTTTGAAAATATAAATGTTTATATTTATAAACCTAGGGACTAAAAGTATAATAACTAGAAACTTAGGGGTATTATTTGTGAAACAAAAGTGAACAAATAAAACACTTGACGAAGCGGTCGAATATTAAGATATTCGGACATTAAAAAGGGTTTAATAACAAGTTAATAAATAAGTATATTTATTAATGATGATTTCACGTTTCTCGGGAACCATCGAAATTATAAATACAATAACCTTGTGCAACACCACACAAGTGATAACGGTATATATAAACTTAAAATGGGATTTAGTTTATACAATGAGTCGTTAGCTTAATGTGTAAACTAAGACTTGATCGTACTTTACTTATGGTATTTTATTTTTTTACTTGACGGTGTGACCCACAGCTTACTTGGAAAATTAATTATCAATCAAGACTACCGCAAGGTGAGATCATAGCCCCGATGTTTTACAATTATTTAAATGATTTACATCCTTGGGTGAGAACATGCTTCGTTTTACCAAATTGGACGCAAGTGCACATTTTTATCACCATGAATACGTGTTTTTACCTAAGTTACCCATAACCCATTATGTCCAAGATCATGAATTGTTAATTGCATAGATGTGATATGGGAATTACATTGTGTGGGCCGAATATTATGGATATATCAATAGGATAGACAATCCCGTTTCGGGAGACTATCTATCACTGGAAGAACGCAATAACCATGTCGAATCTGGGATGTTTTGTCGGGTTACACATCATTCCACCGGACATCATGTTGGCAAATTTATATTTGCATCATATATTACGAGCTTAGTGTCATGAGCTTAGAAACGAAATTACTTTTTTATTGAGGTTTTGCATTTGTTGCTTAATCATACACTTGGAATCAAGCGGTCCTACAATCGATTTACATAAAACCTAGAAATTCACCAACTTTATGTTGACGTTAGATGTTTTTCAGGTCAATAAGGCACGAGGTGCGATGATACATTGGGAGTCAATAATTGAAGAGTCAACACTTAAGATTTGGGGTCTTATTACACTTTGGGGACAATTGTTATAAACCGAAATCTTTATTTGTATTGTCGAACAATTTGAAGCCAAGGGCTTATGTAACAAACGAGTATTTTGTTAATCCAATGTATCTTTTTCAAACGACACGTTTAGTAGTCGTTCTCAGATCTTGTGCTATTGACCCAATAATGTAACGCCTTCGGATATTCAACATTCCGCTGCATACTCAGATTTGAGGGTGTTACAGATTGGTACCAGAGCCAAGGTTATAGAGAACCAGGTCAAAAGATTTTGTCTGGACTATAACCATTTTCAAAACTGTTTTCACAAATGGGATTTGCGAGGGACATACATGCATTACTTGTTTACGTCTAGCGCATATATGTTTACATGACATGCATTGGTTAAGCATTAGTAGGGTACTAAGTGCTTACCCAATTGATATACGTGTATATAAATGATATTACGTATATTACTATAAGGACTTTATTATTAAAGCCCTACAGACATAGCATATCGATTTTTCTTATAAGAAATACTTATATAAGCTATTTTACTTTTTGCAGTAACCATGTCTTCTGCGACGTCTGATGTTACCTACACTTCCGTCTACACCGACTCTGAGCCCGGCAGGGCTTTCTGGGGAGCCGATGATGAGGAGGTATCGGAGGGAGGCATTCCACGGGTCATCGTACTAGGATACGACGGACTCCCGCTACAGCCAGTAGCCCCACCGTCAACCATATTTCAATACAGGCCCCAGAGGATCACAGACACCGCCAGTTCCTCAAGATAGAAGAATGAGCGTACCTATGTTCATACAGGCACATGACCCTGACTACGTGCCAGAGCCTATATACCCTGAGTATATACCGTTGGAGGATGACCATGAGTTTCCGGCTGAGGAGCAGCCATTACCTCCTATTGATTCACCTACTGCTGAGTCACCTGGATATGTTACCGAGTCGGATCCCGAAGAAGATCCGGAGGAGTACGAGGACGATGAGCCCGAGGATGGTCCTGTTTGACTACCTATGGACGAGGGAGATGATGGAGATGATGATGAACGCGAATTCATCTAGGATGACGCCAAATATGCTGATGAGGACGAGAGGATGGGAGGGACTGAGGAGGAGGAGAAGCACTAGCCCGGCTAACTCTACTACCGTCATACGCTGCTGACGAGCTGTTTTCCCACCTGAGGGAACAGAGCCGATTATACTACCACCCTCCACTGACATTGCTATTGGTGCTAGGATTACCGTCCGACCCCAGACTTCCATATCCCTCCCACCAGAGGCAGAGGTTGAGAGACTTCTGACTATGACTACTCCATCACCATCACCACCTATCTCACTATCACCACCCTCTGCAGGGGAGCGCCTTGCTAGGTACACGGCCCCACCTGCACATTCACCACCTTTACCACCATCATCTGGGTGTCTAACCCAAATCCAGACACTCAGGATAGCATCCACCCAGGCTCTCATTGATGCAGTTACTACCGCATTACCACCACCTTCACTACCACCACTACCACCATCTCTATCCATACCATCACCTGTTGACCGTAGGGATGATATTCCCGAGTCTGAGCAGCCTCCCCGCAAGAGGTTGCATCTATCTACCCTAGGCTCCAGATATGAGGTCGGAGAAAGTTCTACTGCTAGACCTACCGGAGGTCGAGGGATAGATTATGGATTTGTCAGCACGACAGATGCTAAAGAGAGACGACATGATTAGAATGTTGGATACGGGATTAGGATACTTGGGTACCCGGCAGAGGCAGTTTCATAGATAGCACTTATGCGTGTGGAGGGAGTCAACACTAGGGTTTACAGAGCTTGCTGAGCTCCATGAGCGGGGATACACAGGACTTGTAATGATCTACTAGAGGATGCTATATAGTAAGGTCACGTTATATCACAGCGAGTCGATATGAGACTTGCAGCGTCGATTCTTATATGGGGATAGGATGACTTTCCAGAGACATAGGATGGTGGGAGAGGAGGCCTAAGCTACCCGAGAGGCATGGGCTCGTTCGATAGATTTAACCAGGCGACTCATCAGACTCAGACCCATCGTGATCATGTGTATGCACATGAGACCTATCTCCAGGCGCACCAGACACAACTACAGCTGCAGAGTACTCTCATTCAGACACAGCACTAGGTACATGATACTCGCTTTTAGATGCAGCATGCTGAGTTAGCAGCACTTCGAGAGACTGATCGTAGGCGCCAGGATCAGATGGTAGAGGCTCTTCGAGTCATCAAAGACATGAGGGGAGAGATGAGCGACATACAAGCTGAGTTGTTAGCACTGCGAGAGCAGCAAAGGAGAGCTAGACAGCCAGGACCAGAGGCTAGGATTCCAGATCACCAGGGGGCTTCTAGGGACACCGATAGTCGCATTTAGTGATTTATGTTATTGTATCTTGCTAGGTTATTGTACAGGCATGTTAAGTATTAGGGGTTTTCCCCGCTAGCTTAGCCTTAGATCTTTTGTGTTATACTATGTGTACTCTGACGACTATTTCATGTAAAATTTTCAAAGTTATGAATGAAATGGATGTGTTACTTGCACTATATACTTCTCTTGTGTTGATTATCTTATTCATATATTATTATATTCTGTCATATAACCTCATGTTTTGCCTTTTGTGATCTAGACAAATCATGGCACCTACAACCAGAGGAGGACCAAATACCCCTATCAATAACACCAACCCGAACAACATGACCCCCGAATCCATCCAAGCAATGATCGACCAAACTCTCTTGCGAAACGCCTCTACCAATTGATATGGAAGCCACAGTTCGCAGGATGATAACCGAAGGAACCTGCAAACTGCGCGCCCTTGTTTTTACGCTGACTTCATGAAGTGTCAACCTTTGAACTTTATGGGGACTGAAGGTGTAGTCGGTTTGACTCGGTGGATTGAGAAGATAGAGTCAGTTTTCAATATCAATGGTTGTGCTATTGAGAATCAAGTAATGTTTACCACATGCACTTTGCTAGGTGCTGCTTTGACTTGGTGGAATGGTCAGATAAGAACCTTAGGTCCAGGCATATGCAATGACTTGGGAAGTACTCAAAAAAAGATGACGGACAAGTATTGTCCGCGGGGTGAAATCAAGAAATTAGAAATCAAGCTGTGGAACCTAAAGGTCAAGGGGAACGATGTTCCAGCATACACTAAACGTTTCCAAGAGCTAACCCTGATATGTACCAAGTTTGTTGCCAATGAAACCGAGAAGGTTGACAAGTACATGAGTGGACTTCCTGACAACATTTATGGGAACGTCAAATATGCCAGACCCAAGACGTTAGATGAGACTATTGAGTTGGCCAACGACTTGATGGATCAGAAACTCTGCACCTACGCAGAAAGGCAGTCTGACAACAAAAGGGAGGCTGATGATTCATCCAGAAACAGCCATGGTCACCAGCAACAACCCTTCAAGAGGCAGAATGTCGCCAAGGTCTACAATATGGGGACAGGAGAAAGGAAGCCTTATGGGGGATCTTTGCCCAAGTGCACCAAGTGCCATCTTCACCACAATGGCCCGTGCACCCAGAAGTGCCACAAGTGCAACAAAGTAGGGCATTTTGCTCTCGATTGCAAGGGTACTGGTAACACAAATGTTGCTAATACTCAGAAAGGCAATGGGGCAGCTCCCAAGGGAAATGGTTGTTTTGAGTATGGAGCACCAAGGCATTTCAAGAGAGATTGTCCTAAGTTGAAGAATAAGGATGGAGGGAATAGGAATACACAAGGATGGGTTTATGCAGTTGGGAATAGAGAAAAGAGAGGAAATGCATCAGGAAACCCTGATGCCAATGTCGTCACAGATACGTTTCTCTTAAATAACTACTATGCATCTATCTTATTCGACACTAGTACCGATAGAAGCTTTATATCCACTGCATTTAGTTCCTTGATAAACATCGCCCCAACTCCATTAGAAAATTGTTATGATGTCAAATTAGCTAATGGGAAATTAGTCAAGATAGACACTATTATATGAGGTTGCACTTTAAATTTATTAGACCATCCGTTCAACATAGATCTAATGCTCATAGAACTGGGTAGTTTCGATGTCATTGTTAGTATGGACTGGTTAAGAAGATGTCACGCCGTGATCGTGTGCGATGAGAAACTTGTTCAAGTTCCCTATGGGAATGAAACTTTGACTTTTTGTGGCAACAAAAGTAGCAATGGGAGAGAATCTCGGTTGACAGTTATCTCATGTTCAAAAGCTCAAGAGTACATGGCCAAAGGATGCCAGGTCTTTTTAGCACAGATATCCGCCAAGAAAGAGGAGGACAAGTCGGAAGGAAAACAGATAAAGGACGTACCAATCGTCCGAGATTTTCCTGAAGTATTTCCCGAGGACTTGCCAGGTCTTCCTCCAGCTCGACCAGTGGAATTCCAAATCGACTTAATTCCAGGAGCCGCACCCGTAGCTCGAGCACCGTATCGGTTGGCTCCATCCGAAATGAAGGAATTATCAGAACAATTACAAGAACTTTCTGACAAGGGATTCATAAGGCCTAGTTCCTCACCTTGGGGAGCCCCGGTCTTATTTGTCAAAAAGAAGGATGGGTCGTTCAGGATGTGCATCGACTACCGTGAGTTAAATAAACTGACAGTAAAGAATCGTTATCCACTCCCGAGGATCGACGATTTGTTTGATCAACTTCAAGGATCCAGTATTTATTCAAAGATAGATCTGAGATCAGGATATCACCAGCTTAGAGTACGAGAACAAGACATTTCAAAGACGGCATTCCGAACTCGGTATGGTCATTACGAGTTCCAGGTTATGCCATTCGGACTGACAAACGCACCTGCGGTATTCATGGACCTCATGAACCGAGTGTGCAAGCCTTACTTAGATAAATTCGTAATTGTCTTCATCGATGACATACTTATTTATTCAAAGGATGAGAAAGAGCACGAAGAACATCTTAAGGCAATTTTGGAATTGCTTAAGAAGGAGCAGTTGTATGCTAAGTTTTCAAAATGCGAGTTTTGGATCCCGAAGGTACAATTCCTCGGTCACGTCATTGATAGCAGAGGCATACATGTAGATCCAGCCAAGATAGAATCTATCAAAGATTGGGCATCTCCTAAGACACCAACTGAAATCCGCCAATTTTTAGGTCTTGCTGGTTACTATCGAAGGTTCATTGAAGGATTTTCAAAGATTGCTAAGTCAATGACGAAACTTACTCAGAAAGGAATCAAGTTCGACTGGGGAGAAAAGGAAGAGAACGCTTTTCAGTTAATAAAGCAGAAGCTGTGCAGTGCACCAATTCTGGCTTTACCTGAGGGGAGCGAAGACTTTGTGGTCTACTGTGATGCGTCACACAAGGGTTTAGGTGCTGTATTAATGCAGAGAGAGAAGGTGATTGCTTATGCTTCTCGACAACTAAAAGTTCACGAGAAGAACTACACCACTCATGATTTAGAACTTGGATCGGTAGTGTTTGCCCTAAAGATATGGAGACACTATCTATACGGAACCAGATGCACCGTGTTCACCGACCATAAAAGCCTACAACACATTCTCGATCAGAAGGAGCTTAACATGAGACAACGCCGTTGGCTAGAATTACTAAGTGACTACGATTGTGATATTCGTTATCATCTCGGGAAAGCAAACGTAGTGGCCGATGCACTAAGCCGTAAGGAACGGACTGAGCCATTGCGGGTTCGAGCCTTAGTTATGACAATTGGTTTGGATCTCCCCAAACGAATATTAGAAGCTCAGATCGAAGCCCAGAAACCAGAGGATCTCGTGAATGAAGACGTAGGCGGTATAATCCGAAGGGATATACCCAAGGAAAGATTGGAACCACGTGCCGATGGAACACTATGTTTACACGGCAGGAGTTGGATACCTTGCTATGGAGACTTAAGATCCGTGATTATGCACGAATCCCACAAGTCAAAATATTCTATCCATCCTGGTTCCGAAAAGATGTACCAAGATGTGAAGAAACTATACTGGTGGCCAAACATGAAGGCAGACATCGCCACCTATGTTAGCAAGTGCCTGACATGTGCAAGGGTCAAGGCCGAACATCAAAGGCCATCGGGATTGCTAGTACAACCTGAGATACCCGAATGGAAGTGGGATAATATCACGATGGATTTTATCACCAAGCTTCCTAAGTCGTCGCAAGGTTTTGACACCATCTGGGTGATTGTGGATCGACTTACCAAATCTGCTCATTTCTTGACATAGGGTAAAATGGATCCCATTAGACAAATTGGCAAGGTTGTACTTGAACAGGATAGTGGCAAGACATGGGATACCTGCCTCGATTATCTGTGATCGTGATGGAAGATTTACTTCAAATTTCTGGAGATCATTTCAGAAAGCTTTGGGTACAGATATTAGTATGAGCACTGCGTATCATCCAGAAACTGACGGCCAGAGCGAGAGAACCATTCAAACTCTCGAGGACATGCTACGTGCTTGCGTGATCGATTTTGGCAAAGGCTGGGTTAAACATTTGCCATTGGCCGAGTTTTCATACAACAACAGTTATCACGCTAGCATAAAGGCCGCCCCTTATGAGGCACTGTACGGTCGAAAATGTTGATCACCGATGTGTTGGGCCGAGGTTGGGAAGGCCAACTGACTGGTCCGAATTAATCCAAGGAAACATTAGAAAAGATGTCATGATCAAGCAAAGGATGCAAGCTGCTCAAGATCGACAAAAGAGCTATGCCAATCGAAGCGAAAGCCGATGGAGTTCGAGGTTGGGGACAGGGTTATGCTCAAGGTCTCACCTTGGAAAGGGGTCGTACGGTTCGGTAAGCGGGGCAAGCTGAACCCGAGATATGTTGGACCTTTCAGGGTGTTAGCCAAAGTTGGGAAAGTTGCCTACAGGCTGGAACTTCCTTAAGAGTTGAGCAGAGTTCACCATACTTTCCATGTGTCTAATCTGAAGAAATGTTACGCTGACGAACCTTTAGTCATGCGTAGAAGGAATCTTGTTGACGATAAGCCTCAGTTTGTGGAAGAGCCCGTTGAAATCATGGAACGGGAGATCAAACGATTGAAGCGAAGCCGGATACCATTGGTTAAGGTTCGCTGGAACTCTAGGCGGGGCCCTGAGTTCACCTGGGAACGTGAAGATTCGTTCAAACAAAAATACCCACAACTCTTCACAAACTGGACTTCGTCATCCACTACAAGGTCTTAAGCTTTGAGGACAAAGCTCTTTTAACGGGTGGAGACTGTAACATTTCTCAATTTCAGGTCATTTTACGACTCTATTATTCGTCACTATTTATTTTAGTCCGATACGCGTTTACTTTTAATATTTACTTTTAAGATAAATCGCGTAGACTAGAAATAATCAATTAATATAAACGGTCGTCAAATAAATTAAAGTTTGCATCAACCACGTAATATATAATTATTAAGAAGATAATTATGTACTTTGCGTATTTTATTTTTATTGGTCACGTAAAAGGTTTACGTTTCGCAATAAAATACATTTGGACGTACCCCGGAAATACCTAGACTTACCAAGACTCAAACCAATACCCACTTTTATAACCTTAACACAAAACTTAATCAATTTTTGTGTCAAATGCCACTAAGGGCCGGTTACACACACACATACATCTAGGAATCCTTAAAAATCCCACTAATGATCCTACAAGTACATGTACATCCCCTAACTAATTAATACTAGTCCTAATTGTTCCCACTAAGCTTTTACACAATGGACAAAGACCAAATGACCTTTCTTTTGCCCATTTGATTTCGGCTACATGCATGTATATGTATAAATCCATAAGATTTTCACAATCTAAGCATATCTTGTACATATATCTTGTAATTAAGAGTTGTACTAAGGTGGTTTAACAAAACAATGTGTAATTAACTAGGAAATCTCAAAACCACTAGAACTAGAGCCGGTTTGGTTTGTTTAGGACTAAGAAGAGTTAACTAGTTTCCTTGCCTATAAATACACACTCACACATACACTTGAACACTTCTTAAACTCACAAACACTTAACAAATACAACACCTTAACTTTTTCTCTTATTCGAGTCATCAAACGCAAGCCAACACCCTTCTTAATCTCATTCGAGCCCACAAGACCTTCTAGTCATCATACAAGTTTATAAAAAGGGTTATACGAGCTAAGGGTTAGCGATTTACACGTCTACTTCTTAAACTCTCGAGCTCTAGGACCATTGTAAGTCTCACTCGACTCAATAAGATTCACAGCTTAGTTTTCATTTGATTCCTATACTTGTGTCGTGACCCATATAGGGTCACATAGCTATACATGTTCATGTTATACTCGTGTGGTACTAAGACTTATTAAAATACATGTACAAAGAAGTTAAATAAGTAAACAAAGGACTTAACGTTTTCGTCCATAGATAAACGAAACCTAAGGCACGAACAAACCATTTTTATAAAAGATACACGTAAACCTTTCGAGTAAATATAACATTTGGCCTTGGGAAGGAATACTCGACACACTTTTACGTGTGCATGTAGTGAACTAAGTCTAGATACGAGATAAATCGATGACACATAGTCACTAGATCCTTAATTCGAACCATGCGTACGCTAGGAATGATAAATGGGCCACAATGAGCCTTAAACAAATCAATCAAAACCCACGTTTGGGCCCAATAGTCCCAACAGCCCGAGAATGGGAACCATAGCTTATCAATAAGCCATTCAAGCTTAATAATAATATAGGAGCACTAACCTAACCAACTTGGGTCTTGTATTACCATTTAAAACCAACCCGAACCCTTACCGGGCTCACTAGTCCACAATTAGGCCCAATTCGAGCCAATAATCTCATGATAAGCTCGGATTGCTTATCAGTGGACTTGTATGAGCATTGATGGGCTTAATGGGTCCAAGAAAGTCTAACGGACCCAAATGGACCAAGTCATGCCACTTAGAAAACCAAACAAACCCTTGATGGGCCTCATGGCCCATTGGCGTAAGTCAACAAGGTCCATAAGCCACAAATAAGCCTTGACTTCTTATTCGTGAGCTTAGGCCGCTTATTAACTTTGTAATAAGCCTAGGAAGACTAACGGACCTAAATAGAGCAAGCCCAAAGGTTTAAAGAGCTTGACGAGCTCCTAATGGGCCTAAAAGCCCATTATCGAGTGCTTATTTGCTTATTTAAATAAGCTGAAACGAAGCAGACCCTAAAGCACTAAATAAGCCCAAGAAATAAGTTAGATAAACCTAAGGGACCCTTAAGGTTCTATACGGGTTAAGTTATTGGGCCCGTAAGCCCAATAAGCTCGAAATAAGCTCTAATAAGCTCCCCGAGCTTATTTTAAGCTTAACAGACCCACATGAGCTTGTTAAAGGCTTTTGGACTTATCAAAATCGTTTTGGACCTTTAAAAGCTAAACGGTCCTTAACGGGCCCAATAAGGCCCATTAAGCCAAAAATAAGCTCGAAGAGCTTATTTATAAGCCGAAACAGCTTTTACAACATATTTGAACTTAACAAAAAGAAATGCCACTTGTTGAGTTTTATTTGGAGCTAAAATGCAATTTTTGCAAATCGAGGGACTAAAAATGTACAATTCGAAACATAAATGATTAAAGTTGTCATTTTCGAACTATAAATAAGGTGAGGGGCTGTTTTGAGCATTCTGGAAACATAGGGACTGTTGTGAAACAATAAGGACCTAAATTGAAACCTTGTAAACTTAAAGGACTAATTATGTAATTATCAAAACTAAAGGGGTTTAAAGTGTAAGTGTTTATATTTTATAAACCTAGGGATTAATGTGTAATATCTAGAAACTCAAGGGTACCTTGTAAACAATAGTGAATTTATGAAACACTTAACGAGGTAGTCGAATAGTAATATATTCGGACATTGAACGGGTTTAATTAACGATTTAATAAACAAGTATATTTATTAACAAGTTATACGTTTTCCAAGAGACATCGTAATTATAAATTATAAATACGTTAAACGTGTACGCCACCACACAAGCGATAACAGTATATATAAACTAACAATTTATTGTAGTTTACACATTGAGTCTTTAGCCTAAAAATGTAGACTAAGACTTGGCCGTATTTACTTAGGTATTTGACGGTGTGATTCATACTTGGATTTCTATTATCATTTTCAAAGGACTATTCGCTCAGGTGAGTTCATAGCCCCATGTTTTAATGTTATTTAAATGATTTACATCTTTGGGGTGAGAACATGCTTTGTTTTACAAATTGGACGCAAGTGTACATTTTATACAACGATTACGTGTTTGCCTAAGTAGCGATAACCCATTGAGCCCATTATCATGAACTGTTAGTTGCATAGTTGTAGTTGGGAACTGCATTGTGTGAGCGCGAATGTTATTGATAGATCTATTCGGGATTGACAATCCCCGTTCGGGTGACTAGCTATCACCGGGAACGAACGTTACAGCATGTCGAATTTGGGATGTTTCGGGTTAGAACATCATTCATGGGCAATTACTGGCAATTTATTTGCATTCATACATGTCAAGCTTCGGTGTCATGAGCTTATGAAAACGTAATCACTTTTTTATGATGTTTGCATGTGTTGCTTAATCATATACTTGGAAATCTTGCGATCCTACCACCGATTTTCATAAACCTATGAATTCACAAACTTTATGTTGACGTTTTAAGCATGTTTTTCAGGTCAATAAGGCACGAGGTGCGATGATACATTGAGAGTCAATAATTGAAGAGTCAACATCTAAGATTTAGGGTCTTATTACATTTTGGAAACATTTGTTATAAACCAAAATCTTTGTTATGTGATGGAACAATTTAAAGTTATGGGCTTATGTAACAAACAAGTATTTTGTGAATCCAATGTATCTTTTTCAAACGACACGTTTAGTGGTCGTTCTCTTATCTTATGCTATTGATCCATAAATGTAACGCCCTCGGATATTCAACATTCCGCTGTGTACTTAAGATTTGAGGGTGTTACAGTATGTTGAAGAGTTTTTGAGAAAACCTAATTTAGAAGATGTCCAACATGTATATGAATTGCATGAAAGGAAACACGGGCTCCCGGGAATGCTCGGGAGCATTGATTGTATGCATTGGGAATGGACAAAGTGTCCTAAGGCCTTACATGGTCAATTCAAAAGACGTGATAAAAAATACCCGACTATAATGCTTGAGGCCATTGCGGATCAACAATTATGATTTTGGCATGCATATTTTGGGGTACCGGGGGGCAAATAACGACCTTAATGTTTTATACGGTTCGCCGTGTTTTGATGACCTTCTAACGGATAAAGCTCCAGAAGCTTCGTTTGTAGTAAACGAAAAAACATACGAAAAATGTTATTATTTAGCGGATGGAATTTATCCTTACTGGTCTACGTTTGTCAAAGCGTTTACTATATCAAGGGATCAAAAAACAATGAAGTTTAAAAGAGTTCAAGAAAGTGCAAGAAAAGATATTGAAAGAGCTTTCGGAGTCCTACAAAGTCGGTAGGGAATTATAAAACAACCCGCACAAGCATATCAAATAAACACGATTAAAAGAATCATGTATTGTTGCATTATATTACATAACATGATATTGAAAGATCAAAACTTCGATATTAGTGAGTATACCGATATGTACGTTTCTCCAGAAAGTAATATTCAACGTACTTGGGTCGAACGATGCGAGAGACTACGAAGAAAAAACAAAGAACTTCGGGATAGGAGAGTTCACGACGACATTCGACACGATATTGTGGAGCATTTGTGAAACCTTAATCATTAGTTGTATTTTTTTATTGTTGAATTTTTAATGTATTGTTTTTTTAATGAATTTTTAATGTATTGTTTTTTTAATTTTAATGTATTATTTATTAATTAAATGTATTTTTATTAATGTATTGTTTTAAAAAAATATATTGTTGTTGTTGAAAAAAGGAATAAAAAAAAGGTGAGGTCATTATAACATCAGAAATGTTAGTATTAACCAGGGAGCATGTTTTTGGTGTTTTCGTGTATTTTGATGTTATAGGAAAAAGTGATGATGTGACACTAATTTTACACGATGACACGAGCACGACGACTCAACTGTACCGGAGCTCTAAATAACAAAGTTGTTGGTTTAAGAATCTATCAATTCGTAGCTTGAGTCCAAAAAGTTTCCATACCTCCAACCCCAACTCGCACTATAATAACATTTCACAACTAAGAGTAAAGGGTATAATGGCGATGGGGCTTCGCCGTGGCTGAGGTGGCAGCTCGTCGCCCCTCGCCGCGCTCGCCACCACCACACCCACCCCCCCCTTTCGCCGTTCATTTTATCGCCACAAAACGAAAACGGAGGAAACGGTAGAAAAAAATGAGCCCACCTCTTTTCTGTGTGTTGGTTTATTTTTTTGTGTCGCACAGTGTAGGGGAATTTTTTTTGTGTAACAAAGTTGTTGGTTTAAGAATCTATCAATTCGTAGCTTGAGTCCAAAAAGTTTCCATACCTCCAACCCCAACTCGCACTTCACAACTAACATTATTGAAGAATAAAATATGTTGCACTCCATAAGTAAAAAAATAAAATAAAAATATAACCAACATTTGGAAACCACATCGCATCACATAATCATCAAATAAATCAAAGCAAATGCATTAAAGAAAGGGGTTGGTTTTTTTACCCCCCATTTGTACCCCCCTTCGTACCTTTTGTTTTTCCGGTTTTTTTTTTCTTATATTTTTATAATTTTGTTTACGTTACAAAATTGTGAAACGAAAAGCACGAAACAAAAATTATAAAGTTTAACAAGTCAAAAGTATTAAACAAAAAATACGAAGCAGAAACTAATAAAAGACTTTGTTGCAATGTAAACTCGGAGGAGACGAAATGACCTAAAAGTACACATTTGTACTTTTACCCTTAAACAAGTAACAAATAGATCTCTCTTTTATCATCACTCTTTCGAAAGTTCGCCCATCACTTTCCCAATCTCTACATCCCGATCATCATCATCATCATCCACCGGTAAATTCTCATCAGATCACGCTGATTCGATTAATATTTCCTAAATCAATTAATAACTAAGCTCATTTTCAAAGGAGTAGAATTTGTTGACTAAAGAGGTACACATAGGTTTGATAAGTATGATGATTTCTTTAGATAGTCAGTGTCTTGCAAGAAGAAATGTGACATTTCAGACTTAGTTGCCTCAATTTCTATCATTTCGTCTATTTAGAGGGAATCATTGTGAAATCCTGAACTTAGCTAACCTTGTGTTTTCAATTCAATATCATCACTATCTTGTAAGGAGAAATAACGCTCATCAGGGCTTAATTACTAGATGTATGTTTTTTTCGAATTATTTGTGTCTATCGAATATTTGGGCTATATCCATCAATCTTCTTAATGCGGCTTGCAAGAAATATTTGCATCTACTCAAGAAATGATTGATGGTTCGGGGGAAGCTAAGACAACTTCCATCTGGAGAGTATCGAGATGGACTACAGATCGCTAACATGGACTAAATGACTGTGCACATTCGGTTTGAACAATTTCAGGCCTGTCCCTCATACATAATCTTAACATCACTAAGTAGATGAGGTAATCTCAGTGTTATGCGTCAATTTATAAATTTTTCATGAGTTTCTCGTTAAACTCTAAATCATTTATAAACTCATCATAACTGACACTAACAGATGCCCTTATTAATTGAGGGGGAGCATATATAGGTTCCAATATCGGCTTGTATTTAATCAGACAACATTTTCTTCCAAATTTTCTAACATATTTAAATCAATTGAGATCCTAAATCTCAAAGGGTTTGAAATTTTTGATCAGGGGAGAGAATGTGATTTAAATATTAAATCTGATAAAAATGTGATCTATTAAGACTCAAGCAGGTACTCCTCCCTCCATGTGTCAAACAATTTCGAATATCAACGCTGTAAAACCTAAAAATATCAGCAAGTGTAAAATTACCAAAATACCCCTAATGCAAGAAATTCCATAAAAGCTTAAATAGAATTCATTTAAAGGTTAGAAATTATAAAAATTCAACTTATGACAATTATGAAAATTTTGTAAGATTAAAATACTTTATGTTATGTAAGAAAACAAATTAATAATTAGGTATTATACTTATATATTGTTGACGGAGCTGAGAGAAAAAAATATGACATGGCATCATTTCTCAGCCATTGGATTGACATTAAACTACATCCAAACCGTATAAAATAAATTATATCCTAATTTGTAGCAAGTAACTTTGACCAGGTAGGTAGCATATATTGGCATGTTTACTACTATCCAAAATGTCATGAAGTAACTTACTTTTATTTATGTAATCTCACAAAGCCATAAGTTTATAAAATACAAATCATTCGTTAACTTTATGAATCGGTCAAGGTAAATACAAAATTTTGAATTCACTTTATATCTATCGGAAAAGTGGACTCGGGTCGCACGAAATTAGTGAATAGTGAGTTAAATACGTAGATGGATAAGATATCGGAAAAAGTGGACTCGGGTCGCACGAAATTATTATTTGCAATTACGATTACTTTCATTGATTCGGGCCAAACAATCTTTTGTATTGTACACAATGTTTTAAAACCCGGGTCTCTAATCGACCCAGTCGAGTCACCGGGTCAAGACCCGGTCTTCACACAAAAAAAGTTATATATATATATATCATGAATATTTCATATATATATAGCCTAAAAACCATTTACTAACGAAATATTATGCAAAAATAAAATTACATCGCAAATATGTATAATTAATTTTCTTTATTTTGTAAAAAACATGAAAAAATACAAAACCCGGCCGGATCTCGAGAACCGGGTTAACCCGGGTCACTTAAAACCCGGCGGGTCTAACCGGGTTTCGTAAATACCAAACCCGGTTTAAATTGACCATTTTTTCGGCCGAAACCGGTTTAACCGTGCAACGCACGAGTATTGTTCTTGTTACTTAAGTAGTAACATCATTTCTAAATCCTCAACATAAAAAATAATTAGTATGTGATTATGATAGTTTTTAAATTTTAGATATTGTTTTTTTGGTAATTTACAAAACTAAATCACGAAACCTTTTATAGCAAAAAATAACATACATACTATTTGATTATTACACCTTATAGTATGTTGTGAACCATTTAATAACAAATTGTTTTCTTTCTTTTCTGTTTCAAACGGTCCTCACGGAACCGGAGGTTAATGCAACCGAACTCTAACAAATAACAAAGCCATATTCGTCACCAAGCTTTATTGTTAACTGTTTTATTTCAGGATTACATAAAGATGGAGATGCAGACACCTCGTTCCAACAGAGTCAAGTTCATAGCCACATGCTCATACTCAAGACTCAATGACTTTAAAACATCAAGAAAGAATGACCCAAAGCTTCCGCAAACTATGATATCAACTTCTTCTTCAGTATGTCAAAGTGATGAAGTTATGAATTGATGAAGAAATTCAAACATAAAGTCAAGCTTTCAAGAATGCAACAAGTATGAGCATGTTGGCCCAAAAGTCACAAGCACGCAAGATAGCAAAAGATCACAAGATGATGATTAGAGATTTACTTTGGCTGATGATCTCAAAGAAAGCTCAAAGATCACTCAAGTCTAAGAAACAAAGCTCAAAGATCACTACTTGATATACAAAGACAAATGTTGAAGAATCAAAAGACTACAAGCCAGAATCAAAGATTAATTCAAATATAAAGCTAGGATTCAATTTGTATTTTCTGGGGTGACCTCCCTTAGGGGGAGAATGTTAGGATTATGAAAATCCATGTAAAAGACTCGGTCACCCCGTGCTATATCTAGCATAGGTTAGCTCGTAGTCTTAGTATTAATCGTTTAGTTACCGTACGACTTATGGTGTTGGGCCGGGTCTTTACCCACTTGTTAGACCACTCCATAGCCCACTTAGGGGCAACAAAACTCTTGTATTTAAACCCCCTCTCAGCCATTGAGAGGGGTTGGTTGTTCATTTGATAATACACACACTTAAAGGTGTTTCTCTCTCTAGAACTTCCCACTTTCTCTCTCAAGAGGCACCATCTGGAAGTCACTTATCATCATCTTTGGACCATCAATCCTCGTCAGTACATCAAGGTGTTGCAGCTTAGCCGTCGTGTAAAGTAAATCCTTTTGTTGCGGCTGATCCCGAACCATTTGTTAATGTGTTCGCCCCAGATCATAACTCTGAAGCATCATCTTTTGGGGTAACCGCGAGTACTGAATCCAACCAAACCACTCAGCCTCATGAACATCTCCGAAAATGGATCGCCTCTCATCCTATTGATAATATTATTGGGAACCATTCTTGACCGGTATCTACTCGGAAGCAGCTTGCTACAGATGCTTTGTGGTGTTTCTACAAATCAGTACTGTCCAAAGTCGAACCAAAAAACTTCAAATCTGCTGTTACTGAAGACTGCTGGTTTTAAGCCATGCAAGATGAAATCCATGAATTTGATCAACTGGACGTATGGGAATTAGTGCCACCTCCAGACTGTGCATGATTTATGCTTCAATTGGATTTATAAGGTGAAACTTGACGAGTATGGTGACGTGTTGAAAAACAAGGCACGTCTTGTAGCGAAAGGATATCGTCAAGAAGAAGGTCTTGATTTTGAAGAATCCTTCACCCCAGTCGCTAGACTTGAAGCTATCCGAATATTCCTTGCCAATGCTGCCAGCAAAAACATGACAGTTTATCAAATGGACGTGGAAAATTGCATTATTAATGGCGTAGGCTTAAAGAAGAAGTCTATGTGAGCCAACCAGAAGGCTTCGTTGACCCAGATCATCTCAAATCGTTGTCTACCGGATGAAGAAATCTCTTTTAAGGGTTTTAAAGCAGGCACCCTGAGCGACGGTATGACACTTTGTTCGAAGTTTTTTTCTGGCACAAGGATTCTCCAAGGTGTAGTGATCCAAACCCTTGTTCTTCGGAAAACAGGCAAAACATTCTTCATGTTTCAAATAATATGTTGATTGTATAATATTGCCTCGACGGACCCAAAGACTGTGACCGTTTTTCTAATGAAATGAGCTCTAAATTCAAATGTCGATGATGGGTCAAATATCCTTTTTCTTAGGCTTACAAATTTCTCAGAATCCTAGAGGCATTTTCATAAATCAATCTAAATACGCTAATGAGATTTTAAAGAAATTTGATCTTCATAAAAGTGACCCTGTTGACACTCCCATGGTGGAGCGAACAAAACTGGATGAGGACCTCTCAGGGATCCCTGTTGACCAGACCCAATATCGCAGTATGATTGGATCCCTGATGTATCTCACCGCAGTAGACCTGACCTGGTTTTTGATGTGTGCATGTGTGCTAGATATCAATCTAAGCCCACTAAAAAGCACCTTGAAGCAGTTAAACGGGTCTTTCGGTATCTCCAAGGAACCATAAATATGGGTCTTTGGTATCCGAAAGACACCGCCATGGCACTAACAGCATACGCAGACGCAGATCATGCAGGTTGTCAAGACACTCGAAGAAGCACATCTGGTAGTGCTCAGTTCCTTGGTGATAAGTTAGTTAGCTGGTCATCAAAGAAGCAAACTAGCACGTCCATCTCGTCTACAGAGGCTGAATACATCGCGATGTCTGGGTGCTGTGCCCAAATCCTTTGATAGCGGTATTTTCTAAACTATCGCGATTTATGTTTGCATACATCACATCCCTTGTATTGTGAAAACAGAGTGCCATAGCCCTTTGCTGCAACAACGTCAGCACTCCAGGTATAAACACTTCCAAACATTCGACACATCATTTCATCAGAGAACAAGTGAAAACGGAGTGTTTACTTGAGTTGTATTTCGATGAGGACAGAGTTTCAAACTGTGGATATATTCACTAAGGCTACTGCCCAGAGAATGATTTCGAATCATTCTCCCGCAGCTTGGCCTGAAGGTATGAAGTCAGAGACACTCAATCGTTTTCCTTCAGATGATCAGGGATGAGTAATGATTTGCTTCAAGTATCCCTTTGTAAATACGTACATATTTAAACTCAAAAGAAAATACAAAAATTATAAACCAACAAAATACATAAAAATCAAAAAACAAAAAAATTCAAAAAAATAGTTTTTCAAAGACATGTCTTCTACACTTATCGATACATTACGGTCTTAGAATTGTCATTCAATTATGACTAGGTGGCCGTTAAATGAGAGCTCTAGGCGGAAGTTTAAAATTTTCAAAACATGGTCTAAATGGTTGGTAGTTATTTAGACATACAACCCGCTTTCAAAATGAGGAAAGCACGTCGCCAAAAAGACGGCTGTTCCTATCAACGGGTGATTAAGTTCTCCCGGGCCATGAATTACTTTATATTCATGCACCCTCGATCTAGACATGTCACTGCTTCAGTGCATTATTTCTTCGATAAAGAAGAGAGTCTTTTTTTAACCTAAATAATTTTTCGTCTATGATTCTTTAAAATTGTTTGTGTTATCCATGGTTGGAAAATATGTGTTGCTCTTTCAAAACTAAATCAGTCATCTCAGTCTCTCAGAAAAAAAAGATTTTAAAAGAATTTTCTATCACTCAAACAATGTCTACAGCTCTTTAAATAGAATACGGGACATTGTTTGAGGGGGAGAAATGTGCTAATAATTCTTTCAAAACGATCTTTCTGAATAATCAAGGAGTAAACAGAAAAGGAGGCTTTAGATGTTAGGATTTAGAATGCTTCATATGGCAATTAGGAACTTGCTCCTTTTAATTTACAACTAGAAGGACCTAGGTTGCCATTGGTATAAGTTTTATAACCCGAACGATTTTTCTCAAAAATATTGATTTTATCAATCAAGTTCGGGTTAATCATTTGAAAAGTGTTCTAATCAAATCAGAATCAGTTTTCGACACTACAAACAGATTTTCAATAAATTTTGACCACTCGAACAAACACAATAGATCTGTCAATAGAATACGGGTCTTTATTCGAGGGGGAGAAAGTGTTTTCTAATTATCTTCAACATGTCACGGTAATTATATGGAAAAAGTTTTAACTTATCGGATAATAATTTGAGGGGGAGTTAATTTAATTTTAACTCCAAGGGCTTCAGTTGTCATAAGTTAATATCTTTAGGGGCTTAAATATAATTTCAAGATTAGTGGCTTAGGCTTAAAACTACACTCGATCAGTATTACCAACACCTCATAGTTCTAAAAGGCTTAGGTTTGTTTGGAAATAATTATGTAGTTTTAGAAGCCTTGAAGTTGAAGATATGTTTCTGATTCGATTAATATTTCCCCAATCAATTAATAACTAAGCTCATTTTCAAAGGAGTAGAATTTGTTGACTAAAGAGGTACACATAGGTTTGATAAGTATGATGATTTCTTTAGATAGTCAGTGTCTTGCAAGAAGAAATGTGACATTCAGGACTTAGTTGCCTCAAGTGTTATCATTTCGGCTATTTAGAGGGAATAATTGTGACATCCGAGACTTAGCTAACCTTGGTGTTTCAATTTATATCATCACTATCTTGTAAGGAGAAATACGCTCATCAGGGGCTTAATTGACTTTGATGTTATGGTTTTGAATTATTTGTGTACTTCGAATATTTGGGCTTTATAACATCAATGTTTCTTTAATTCTTTTTAGCGGCTTGCAAGAAAATATTTGCATCTATCAAGAATTGATTGATGGTTCGGGGAAGCGGATTAGACATCTACCATTCGGAGTGTATCGAGATGGACTACAGATCGCTAACATGGACTAAATGAACTATGCAATTTCGGTTTGAACATTTCAGGTCTGTCTCATACATAATCTTGTACATCAACTAAGTAGTGTGGTAATCAGTGTTATGCGTCAATTTATAAATTTTTCATGAGTTTCTCGTTAAACTCTAAATCATTTATAAACTCATCATAACTGACACTAACAGATGCCCTTATTAATTGAGGGGGAGCATATATAGGTTCCAATATCGGCTTGTATTTAATCAGACAACATTTTCTTCCAAATTTTCTAACATATTTAAATCAAT